>OY292396.1:20682429-20711044 GCA_958496205.1 Idaea biselata
ATTCGACTTTTAATTTTTTCATTGAAAATTGCCGATATTTAAGCTACTAAATTTATTTTTGTTTATTTTGTGTGTCTTATTATTATTATTATTGCATTTTGACATGCGTAATAAGATGCTTAAAGACGTCAATCATTAAAATAGTACATTAGTTAATTGAATAGACCGTAGCAGACAAGTGAAAGTTAAGAAATAAAAAAATAAATTAGAAAGTTTATTATGCCGAATTAGGATTAGGGAAAGTGCGAAGCTGGCTTTGTCAGAATTTACTAACACTAAACGTTTCTAAAACTAAAGTCATGCCATTTGCTATAACTAAGAAGACGTTACCTAATGAACACAGTCTTTTGATCAAAATACATTCATGCCAAAGTAACGATAAGCAGAGTTGTGACTGCAAGATATTGGATAGATGCAAAGAAATAAAATACCTAGGTATTATACTGGATGAAAAACTAAATTGGACTTCACATATTAATCAGCTTGCTGGGCGAATTAGAAAACTTATATTTATTTTCAAAAAACTAAGGTACACAGCTGATACAATGCTGCTCAAGACAATATATTACGCGCTAGCTGAATCATTATTAACATACTGCATTTCATCCTGGGGTGGGGCTTGTAAAACACATATCCTACGTCTTGAAAAAGCCCAAAGAGCATTACTCAAGGTTATGTCATTTAAATCTTTTAAGCATCCAACATCCAAATTATACGAAGAACTTGATGTTTTGACGGTTAGGCAGCTGTTTGTAAGGAATATTATTATGAATCACCACAATAACCTCCCATACGATCTTAACTACACTTTAAATAGAAAAACTAATAATGTTTCGAAAACTCCAAAAT
This sequence comes from Idaea biselata, assembly GCA_958496205.1. Taxonomy (NCBI): domain Eukaryota; kingdom Metazoa; phylum Arthropoda; class Insecta; order Lepidoptera; family Geometridae; genus Idaea; species Idaea biselata. The sequence goes on from OY292396.1 coordinate 20,683,279, forward strand.
GTAAAACATTCTTTATGCACAGATTTAACTGTTATCTAGGTCCTAATCTGTATAACAAAGTTAATAAACTACTTGATATTTACCCAAAAAACTCACACTCAGTTAAAAAACAAGTCGAATGTTGGCTTAAAAGCCTTACTTATGATGATACTGAAAAATTGTTTCAAAGACTTCAATAGAAACACATAATAAGCCGCTATACAAAAAACGTACTTATTTATTTATATTTAGCCTATTTTGTCTTAATGCAAAACGTACTTACTAATATTTATAAAATATATATATTTGATCAATATGTGTGTATATAAATAATGATAATATTATAATATTATATACTCCTACTAACGCAATATTTATGATCTTCCACATAAATAAAATAATATTTTTCTTACTGTTATTTATATTTATACAATTGTTATAGTTATTAAACACCCAATAACGATAGGTACCACTAGGTACCTACTATCTAATTTCTTAATTTTAATATTTATTTATTATACTTTACTAAATTACATATTGGATGAAACATAAAGCCATAACACGAAATACGACACTCGAAATTTTGGAAATATAAACTTTGTATAAAAATATTTATTATGTCTGCAGTTTTCGTGGTCTAACCAGTGCGCAAGTACCGCTTGCGCTGTGATTGAGCATATTATTTGCAAAACTATTATTATTGTATAAATGGTCACCTGTATTCTAAATAATTAAAAATATGAATACTGATTACTTATATTAGTGCCAATTGCTTAATTCACTGTGATTATTGCCACTAAATTGTAACATTATATGCAATTGAGAGTATCTAACTTTATATGTCGGTAGTTGTCAAAAAAGTATACCTAACGCTAAATGTTACGGACTACCTATTTGATATCAAGCTTTATAGTTTTATGTTGAGTGACGTTCTAGCATAATATGTTTTGTGTATAAAGGTTAGTGTATTTAAACAAATTATACAAGGTAACATAACGCCTTTTACCTAATTAAGTCCTAGGAAGAAACTGTCGTTCAAGACACAGGCTCGGCCTAGTTTGGACGGCAGAAATCGAATCTAATCATAAGGTATTTTTTATTATCCCTACGTTTTTGTTTACACGTACGATTTATTTATGTATTAGTTAATGTAGCTTTTTTCTGAACAATAAACATTTATTATTATTATTATTATTATTATTATTTTTCTCTAAGGGATATCTAAAATAAACTATATGGCAATTGTTCGGCAGATGTTTTTTAAAATATCTACGTTTCATCAGCTATCTAACGAGGTATAATAATCAAGTGTTTTATTCAAATACATTATAAAAAAAATTAGTTTCATAGGCGACAGTGGAGAAGAAAATTTATACTTAGCCCTAAAAAATAAAATAAAACAATAGGTAAGCATGAAATGTTATTTATTAAAGCTTTTCACACAACTTTTTCTTGTTTACAGTTCATGTTCAACATGGCCGCCTCTATTTCTGATACATTGTCGCATTCTTCTACGGAGACCAGTCTTCACTACTCCAGTGGTCAATGTGGTCCTCATTTTGTTAGCTGCATCCACAATCCTTTGTCTTAAGTCTTCCACAGACGAAACTGGATTCGGCTCGCTGTATACTAGACTTTTCATGCACCCCCACACATGAAAATCCATGGGGGTAATGTCCGGACTTCTTGCTGGCCATGGCAACGGCCCACCTCGTCCTATCCATTTGTTTGGATAATTTGTGTCCAGCCAGTCTCTGACACTTCTTCTGAAATGGGCAGGGCAGCCATCGTGTTGGAACCACATGTCCCTGATCAGGTTGAGTGGCAGATCATCCAGCAAATCACTCAAGTCTGCTCTCAGGAAATTTTCGTAGCTTTCCCCATTTAAATTATCCGGGAGAAAGTAAGGTCCAATCAAATGATTGGAGATAATGCCCATCCACACATCCACGCTGAATCTACGTTGGGACCCCTTCACTCTTTTCTTATTGGGATTCCTTAGTTCTTTTGGGGCCCAGTAATGGGCGTTGTGATAGTTAGTTATGCCATCTTTATCAAATTTGGACTCATCCGTCCACAAGATATTTCTTAGAAAATCTGGGTCTTCCACATCAGCATTTAGCATAAATCTGCAAAAGTCCATTCTCCTCGCGGGGTCTCCTTCTTCAATAACGTGTACCGGCGTATAATGGTATGGGTATAGGCCAGCAGTGTGCACGGTAAACCACACTCTCCATTGCGAAAGTCCCAGATCACGGGCAACAATATTAGTGGAAGTAGTCGGATCCGCTCGAAAGCGTTGCACTATCTCATTGTCCTGTTCTTCGTCGTCAATTCGTGGTCTTCCCATGTCTGTATTTCGTCTCAAAACAGAGCCAGTTTCACGAAGTCTTCGATAAACTCTGTCAAAAACGGCCACATCCGGCACTCGACGACCGGGGTAGCGAGTTATGTATTCGTTGCGAGCTTGCGCAGACACACAATTGCAGTATCCGTAACAAATAAGCATATCAGCATATTCTTCAGGTGTGTAGGACGTCATCTTCAACACTTCCGTATCGCAGGTACAAATCAGAGTCCGGTTAACAAGCACAGTAGTCACAAATCAGAAGAAACAGTCCAGAATCACAGCCAAGTCGAGAAAAAGAGCAATACAATGTCACATCTACTATGTACTAAGCACAAAAGCAGACTGACTGACAACCAAAACAATACCCCTTGTTGTATTCACAGCCCTAACCGGTCTCTACACATTTTTTCTTTCATTCGCACCTACATAAATCGTCACTTGTCTCGCTCGCACGGTGCGTCTTAACTTGAAGGACAATAGGCGCGGTACCGTTAGAACTACTACTACTACTGGAGCGTCCCTTTTTTCCACGAAATGTAATACAATCCCTAGATTGTTATACGTCGTTAGATAGCTGATGAAACGTAAATATTTTAAAAAACATCTGCCGAACAATTGCCATATAGTTTTTTTTAGATATCCCTTAGAGAAAAATAAACTTTCTAATTTATTTTTTTATTTCTTAACTTTCACTTGTCTGCTACGGTCTATTCAATTAACTAATGTACTATTTTAATGATTGACGTCTTTAAGCATCTTATTACGCATGTCAAAATGCAATAATAATAATAATAAGACACACAAAATAAACAAAAATAAATTTAGTAGCTTAAATATCGGCAATTTTCAATGAAAAAATTAAAAGTCGAATATCTCAAAAAGGGTTAAGTTTAGGGTAGGGTGTTTCATAGTGAAATAAGTCAGAAATGATGGGTACTCCACGCCCTCAACGGATCTAGCACGACTTTTTCTGTAACCCTGTATATTAAGAATGTAGGAACCCCTCCAAAGAGGTTTTACTGAACTTACAGCATTTCCGGCCATTTCCCGTCCCTCCAGGGTTCGATGGCGAGAGCTTCGGCTGCAAGCTCCGTGCTCAAGTCCTTCGGGGTGACGGTGGACTGGAGTTACTGACACCCATCTACAATCATGTAAGTAAGACACTGTTAAACCTTTGGACTAATTTACCTTAGTCCCGTCAACTGTGGCATCTTTACTTTCCGCGGTTAATTTTACCGAAATCTGTATAGGTAAGTGCATCTGAATTGACTGTAACCTACTATAAAAAAGAGGCTCCAAATTAACCAATATTCGGGTTTTAAAAATGGGGAGAAGCATTGGTAATCCTATTAAAGCACTGTAAAATGTTCAATTCTGTGTAAGACTCCCAGCCACCTCTTGTACAGCTTCTAACGGTTTCCACATAATGAGTTCTGTCTTTACTCAACCTTTCATATCTACTGAATAAAGTAGATTTGGAAATTCCCCCGAGGTCTGGACATACGCGGGTGTGGGTAATACGTACGTAAGATGCATGGTGACATGTTGTATAACGCCATCCCCAGTCCGCTTGAGCAGGCCGTTGTACAGCACCCGCAGCCGCAGCTCGGGCTACAACACCTGCACCTTGAGCCCGCCGGCGCTCCAGCCGTCCTCGATGTCTGTCCTCGCGCCCACGGCCGTGTCCGGGTGTTCTGACCACGGGGAGCAAAAGAGGATTCAGCTAGTGGATAATACGTACGTAAGATGCATGGTGACATGTTGTATAACACCATCCCCAGTCCGTTTGAGGAGGCCGTTGTACAGCACTCGCAGCCGCAGCTCGGGCTCCAACACCTGCACCTTGAGCCCGCCGGCGCTCCAGCCGTCCTCGATGTCTGTCCACGCGCCCACGGCCGTGTCCGGGTGTTCTGGCCATGGGGAGCAAACGATGTTTCACTTTGTACAGAGGGGTTTTAAGGGGACAGTCTGCCTACTTTTTTTCTTCATACAAACTTTACAAACGTAGTCGACTGTTTCCTCCCCGGATAAAAACATTTGAGCAAATATGTTTATGCCATAAAACCTATATCTGCCATGACCATGCCTCTACGTTTTGTTTTTTTTCATTTTCTAATTTTTCGGAATTTTATTTCTAATCTAATTAGAAAATGAAAAAAAAAACAAAACGTGAGGCATGGTCATGGCAGCAGACATAGGTTTTATAGCATAAACATATTTGCTCAGATGTCTTTATCCGGGGAGGAAACAGTCGACTATGTTTGTATGGAGAAAGAGTAGGTAGACTGTCCTCTTAACCGACTTCCAAAAAGGAGGAGGATGTTCGGATATCTATGCGTATGAATTTGTTTTGCTGTCCTATCGATCGTGATGATTATTTTCCTGTTAGAAAGTTATTAGCTTCTATTTGGTCTCATTTAAAGTTGTTAAAGATCTGATAAGAACCTTTGGAATGAATAGCAGAATAGCATCCCAAAATCACTAACTAGGTATATGACGGCCCCTGTGAACGGGCGAACCTCCGACGGCGACGCTGTAGTTCATATTAGTTATTTTATAATAACATCAATAGCCTTTAGTCTAGTCTCGTCTAAGCAAGAGGCTTGACTAATCTTGGCTTGGCTTACTTACGTGGCAACTCGTATGTAGTTCCATTGGGTAGTGTAACAAACACAGTAACTTCAGCTAACTGCTTCCTTCCACATAGCTTCCTTATGACCAGCAACAGGGCTGTTCCGTCTGGTGCTGTCGCTCTGATGGTTACGGAGTCCCACCCTGATACAAAATAACACAAAATTAAACAAGTAGAGTAAATGGATATGGAAAAGTGAAACAAGAGGTAGCCGATTAATATGAGTTGATACTTCAAGGCAGCCTAGGGACATCTTCTCATCAGGTTGCTTACCAAGCTTCTGCAGATATTGGTATTTCTGAATAGCTACCCCTAACCCTAAAAAATAAGTTTAAGATATAATAAGATCCTTATGAATTAATGACCTTCTCGTTGGTTAGGGTTGGGTCCTTCGTTGGTTGGTGTTGGACGAAGACTGGCCTTCCACCGACCTACCGCATACCGCGCCCATAACAGCTTCAAGGGGTAATTCCAACCTGAAATTAACAATTCATAAGTATTATCATTAACGGTTTAATAACCCTGCCTGCTTAGGCTAATGCAATGAATTACGATGGCTAAAATACTTAATAGAACTTAACAGTTACGTAGATAAATAGACGCGTAATGATTGAGATGCTATCTTCCAGGCAATCATGGGGTTGAATTGATAAAGTAGATGGATGTATGCTTTTTAAGCTTTACTTCGATTTTCAGTAAATCATCACTGCCTGCCTCTGTCTGTTAGGATTTCACGCCTAAACCGTTTGACCAATTCTGATGAATGAAGGTGTTACATAGCTAGATAGAGATAGAGAAAGACAAAGGCTTTTGTCTCACTCCTGCTTGATATCTAGATCTATAAGCATAAGACGCACCAGGTTATCCGGTTATCCATAATGTACTCTGGTGTTTCATTCGCATAGCACCTAACAAACGAGTGAAATAAAAATGATAATGTCCTAGTACTTAGCGATTAGCAAACGCGTCGCGGATGCAATATCGTCAATTATGTAGACATAGTTACGTTGTATAGCGTAGGTAGTGTCATGATGATGATAATGATCTTCAATGACCTCGTTTTTATGTAGTAAACACAACAAAATCGAGAAATAATTTCAATCACTATTATGTGTCACAAAGTTCAAGTTCAACGGAACTAAATCAACATTTGGTGTAGGTAGGTATGTATAATGGTTGTTAAAAATATCAACAAATAGTTCTCGTTGACCTTTCGGCATCGTACGCATCAGACGGATGGCATCAAATGGATTTTAATATTTTTGTATAGAGAGTAGCAGATTCGAGCGATCCGTACGATGCGGATTGGCCATACAAAGAATATTATAATGAAGATGCAATGCGTCCAGTGCGTACGATGCCGAAAGGTGGACGCTTAGCTTTATAAACATCTCCACGCCACGCACGGTTAGATTTCTTTCTAATATATATATCTATACTATATCTATAAAATGCTTTGTCCTGACTGACTGAATGATCAACGCACAGCCATAACCGCTGATAGTAGAGTCCTAAATGTTGGAGTGTGTTCTTTACATGATGAAGACATCCGATAAGATAAAGATTTTTCAAAATTTCTAAGAGATCGGGACTTACGTGGGACCCAGTTAGAATGAAGAAAATAAACTAAAAGAACAGACGGAAAGTGTTCTTAAAAGGGTTCCTTTTTACCTTTTGAGGTACGGAACCCCTAAAACTTGATACACTTTTGGCTACGTGCACAAATCGTGTAGACAACATAATATAAAAAAACTGAATTTGTACCTATAGGCATTTGTCGGCCTTCAGTTCAGAAGGTTATAAGTTTTACAAACCATGTTTACTAACATTACAACATTTACGGCAATCACAGTTTGTATGTAGTTACCTCAGAATGTAGCTACCTCTGTTAGCTCTTCCGTTACCAACTGTAATTGAGTACTATTACTACCTACCTATCTAATTCATCTACATATTGTTGTTTATGGATACAGTGCTATTATTCTCTTCTATTACTCTTGTTACCTACTCTATTGCATTGGGGGATCCTGTAATAATAGCTGTAGTTGTTTTTTTTGGAAATAAATAAGTTTATATGTCAATACTCGTATACTACTATAACTTTTATAGAACTTAACCAAGTTCCTTAAAGTTATAGTAGGTACCTTTTTATATCTTCTAAGTAGCTAACCACATAAAAGGTGTAAAGAAAGTTGTAGTTTGTAGGTACCTGGTAGCTTATACTTTCCCTTCTGTGGAACCTTCCTTCTGAACACTAACAAATAAAAAACCACAGCCGATGTTATCAGTCCTGCTTGTAATAAAACATCGAAAATATCCATGTTTACTGCGTAAATCACAACTCACAGACACAACCTTGTCGCGACGCGGACAGAATCTTTATGAATGTTCGAAACGCGTCCTTTTAATCAATCAAATAGTAGAAGTATTAATAAAACCGGCCAAGTGCGAGTCGGACTCGAGCACGAAGGGTTCCGTCCGTACCATTATCACAATTAGGTACGGAAAAAATAAACACTGTACCAAGCTAAATCCACGCAACGTTTGCACATATTTTTACCACTGACGTCAGTTTATCACTAGATGGCGCCAGTGGTAAAAATTAATCGCGCTAACAACTTTAACTTTGAAAAATCACGTCTGTTGTATGTGATGTAAATATTTGTTTTATTTCGTTTTAGTATGTATTGTTGTTATAGAGCGGCTGGAAATTTCAACTGTCTAGCTATCACGGTTTATGAGATACAGCCTGGTGACAGACGGACCGACAGACAGCGGAGTCTCATTAATAGGGTCCCTTGACTTTTGGGTACGGAACCCTAAAAACTATGTAATCAACGTTTAAAGTCTGAAAGATACGTGTTGTAACCAGGTGTATATATTTATTGATAAGTTATAAGATAAACGCCGAAATCAGCTTAATTAGGTTGATATTATGTATTAATTCAATTACCAAAGCAGATAGATATTGCAAAAAGTTATCATAAGCAGAATAATACTGATTTATTCTAGTATTGTAAGGTATTATATGGCTACCTAGTTGTTGAATAGAATGAAACCAGTTTGATAAAATTTTATAGTTTTTGAACTTCGAAACTGCCCAACGAAATGCTATCGAACCATAAAACTGCAGTAGGAACCTATATAGCTGGTTGTAGTACCTACTTAAAAGATAATTATCCTTCTATATTTTTGTGTTAATGAACTGGTTTAAAGGGATCAGTTTTAACGGCAAAGACGCGGAAGGTACCTTACTGAGCGGTGTTCCCGGTTGCATCCTTCCCGGAAGCCCGGGGTCTGCTAAAACCCCAAATGATTTGGGATCGGCACAGTAGGTAAGTCATCAATGACCACACTTACTACAAATATATTTGGCAATATTTTTTCGACTGGCCTGACACCAACCCTCGCAGTTAACCTGCCACTGTGCGGAGAGAACTTCAGGTTCGCCAGCCTCCCCCAGATCCCATACTCGCCTTTTAGGACACCCACGAAAAGAGATAGGGTAGCCCTATTCTATTGCGGAGCTACACGGTAGTCTATGCCGGGGCTACACTGTAGTAGGTCTAAGTACTTTACTCTAAGATCATAAGAGTTGATTAATTTCTATGTAATCGTTCATCTAAGTTGGTACTATCTACAAGTCAACATAGTTATAGTTATTACTAGCTGTGCCCGCGACTTCGTCAGCGTTTTTCGAACATCTACCCATCGCAGTGCAAAGGTCTGCACTTAAACGAACGACCAGGAAAGTACTGAGCAGAAGAGAATCATGGCAAAGTCTGTTTAAGTGTGATTTTTGCACGGTATGTAACTTGTTGCATGCTTATTCACATTATTATAAAAAGAAGTGACGAAAATCTATAAAAGTCAAAACCCGACTTCGAAAAAAATGATAAAATAATAATAATTAGCTTGTCCACATACAAAGCAACCGACTTCTCTGTTATGTACCTAATCTGAAGTCGGGCAGCTTCATGCAATAGTTTTTTTACGTGGGTGATGCGATTCTCTCGGGGCAAATAACCCGGTTTGTTGGGCTCCCTGGTACCACAACTAAACCCCAACGGCTAAACCTCAACGGCGTCCCTCTCTTCGCAAGTGTCGAGGCCAGTAGGAATTCCTCGTGGACTACATCCATCAACCTCGACAGCCTTCAAGGCCTCATCTCTGTCCTAAGAGACGACTCCTCTCCTAGAAGTACAGTCACACCACCGTCTCGAGGCCCCCAAAGCCGTTGATAAGCCCCCCCGAGTTCATTACCAAGGACAGAGCTGATTTTATTAGTGGTCGTGCACGCGCCCCCTTCCTTGCGGAAAGGACCCTCGAGCCCGCTAACTCGGGTTTTCGGGTTGGTAGCCAGGCGTTCGCCTCTTAGCTTGCAGCTACTGAGTCCCCCCCACCACAGCAAGGTGTAGATTTCGGACTCGAACACGCAGCCAAATCAGAAGCCGTCACTCGACTAGTTAGGCCACCGTTCCTTAAAATGAGAATGCGCCGGTCCGTGATTCGAACACGGTACCCTCGACTTGGACGTCAGCTCTCTGCCGCAGCTGCCATTGTGCCTGATAAACTACAATCTGGCTCTACCCAGCTTACTACTCAGCTACTCAGCTTTATTTATTTTCTTACCCTATTTAGTGCATTTTCAACTGCCACTAAAAATCAAAATTGTAACATTAAATTCATTAATTTAGGGGTTTTCTGATGAGAAGGTGGTTTCAGATTGTCCATCAATTTGTACCTAGTTCTTTATAAGCCGATTCTATTGATGGAACGTCAAAAAATAGTAATATACAGCATTCTTCTCATCCAAGCGATGCTCCCGGTTGCATCCCGGTTGCAAAAAAAACCCCATGAGTCTCTTGTCTTCTTCTCATTGGAGGTCGCGTTCCGAAGCCACAGTAGATTACATTCTATAATTGACGATTCAAAGAGATATATTGTAATATCCAAATGAATAAAAGTACTTTGAATTTGGAGCCCGCGGGGTCGCTAACCCCAAATTAATTCGGGGTCGGCACAGTAGGTAAGTCGCCATTGACCAAACTTTCTGCAAATAGATTTGGCAATATTTTTACGGCCGGCCGCCTGCTTGACCAAACCTCCTAGGGACCAAGCAGTTTATCCGCCACCGCGCGGAGAGAACTTAAGATTTGCTAGTCTCCATCAGATCGCTTATTCGCCTTTTACGACACCCACGGGAAGAGATGATGTAGCCTTATTCTATGCCAGGGCTACATTTACAGTATTTTAGGAAATTCCGGATAGCCGTTTTTTTTCCGGAAGTCCGGAAGTTCGGATGTTCGGAAATTTCAGGTGTTGATTCCACACAACATACTTCTTCAATACAACATTCAAACTAATTAAGAAAAATCAGAAAAAAAAACTTTATCCGGATAACCGGACTAAATATCCGGATAAAAAGTAGCCTATATGTTAATCAGGGTCTTAAGCTATCTGCATACCAAATTTGGTTAAAATCGGATAAGCCGTTTCTGAGATTAGCGGGCACAAAGGCACACACAAACAGACAAACAGATAAACAGACAGACAACCAGAAAAACAGAAAAATAGGTTCTACTGCGTTCATAGATACCCATACAATTTATATTTTTTTTATATCTCTCAAAAACAGACACCGCTAAGTTACGATTTTATTATATGTATAGATAATTTCTGTGTCTTTTTTATATACTTAGGTAGAGCACATGTTCGAGATAGTAAATAATTAATAAGACAAAAACTTGCGCATCATACGACAACTATGTTGAAATAACGACGAGCTAAGAATAAATGATGGCAAACAAATTTAATTGGAAGTTGACCTAGATTGTATTATGGTATTTATGGTGGGGCCATTTAGCTACAATAAGAAAATAATAATATACCTACCTACCTACTTATCTATATCTATAAAATACTTTGTCCTGCCTCTGACTGACAGCCAACAACAACTATGTTGAAATAACGACGAGCTAAGAATAAATGATGGCAAACAAATTTAATTGGAAGTTGACCTAGATTGTATTATGGTATTTATGGTGGGGCCATTTAGCTACAATAAGAAAATAATAATATACCTACCTACCTACTTATCTATATCTATAAAATACTTTGTCCTGCCTCTGACTGACAGCCAACAACAACTATGTTGAAATAACGACGAGCTAAGAATAAATGATGGCAAACAAATTTAATTGGAAGTTGACCTAGATTGTATTATGGTATTTATGGTGGGGCCATTTAGCTACAATAAGAAAATAATGATATACCTACCTACCTACTTATCTATATCTATAAAATACTTTGTCCTGCCTCTGACTGACGCACAGCCTAAACCGCTGAAACAAAATACACAAACTCAATTCAATCGTTTCAATTATTATAATAACACAATACATTACATACTGGCGCACGAAAAGGATAATAGCTAAGTACACGACTATGTCAATATTATCTCAGTAATGCGCATGGAAATTTATCAAAACTGATAATTCCTTCTTACCGGCATGTTGTCTCGAGGCTTATCTGGTTTCACAAGAACTGTAATCAACCGTTGGCATGGCACTACTATGGTCAGAATAGCACACTTTTGCTAATGCGACGACCTCTGTGGCGCGTCGTGCGGATGCCCGACTGCATTTCGGAAGGTTGCGGGTTCGATTCCCGCCGGGTGCAATTATTTATGCTTAAAAATAAATATTTGTGTCTGGTCTGGGTGTAAGTATAATATGTATGTATTTACAAAAGAAAAATAAATATAAGTATTATATCCGTTGTCTAGTCACCGTAACACAAGCTTAGTCGCTTACCACGGGGCTAGATGGCGCTGTGTGTTGTTCACAGAATTTATTTATTATTTAAATTATATGGTATAATACAAAATATCGCTTTTGAAAACGATACAAAGATGAATTGTGACTGTCTCCTCGCGACCAAGACTATTATAACGGTGAGCATTGTAACAATTTTAAATGTAATAAACATGCGAAAAATGAGTTTAATTTCAACCCTACATCGCGATAACAGAAGAAAAGTCCACTCCTTTTTATTCCATATCCTCCCTAGTACAGTATTTCATCTCTTCTTGCTCAACTATCAGCTCTCTTGCTCATCCAAGTTCTGTAGGTACTCTTCAGAAGACATAAGACTCTCATAGAGATACTAATTCACCATGTTCTACTGTACTTTATTATTTGCCTATATACTTCATCTTCGTAAGCAAAACATTTGAAACAGTATCGAAATATGAAAATAAAAAATAATAATAAATAAACTTACCCATTGATTCGGTCGTCAGCTCACCGAAACACTGGTATATCTAGTTCACAATATCTAATCAAATCAATACTACACTAAACATAATAATATACATACATATCCGAATTATAATCTGAACGCTTTTTAATAGCTCTTATTTTGCTGTTTCTATAATTTAGTGGTTGGCATAACTATTGGTCTCTCTTAGCCCTATTATTAAACGTGGAGTAAGGTGGGAGTAACTTCACCACTTTTTGTTTCTGTCTGTCAACTTTGATAGCCTTATTAATAAACGTAGAGTAAAGTCGGAGTAGTTTTATCACTTTTTGTTCCTGTCTGTATGTCAGCTTTGAAAGTTCTTGTCACGGAAAAAGACAAAGCATGTTCGCACTATTCCGACTTTACTCGACTTTTATTAATAAGGCCATGAAGGTTCTTGTCACGGAAAAAGACAAAACATGTTATCACTATTCCGAACTTACTCCAAGTTTATTAATAGGGATATCTGTAATTTCTTTGCTGTACCTAGGCTTGATTCGACTTAACTGGAATAAGCAACGAATATCAATTCCACGCTTAAATATCGTCTTTTCGACGATACTCTTGAGCTGTTCAATCAAAAGAATCACAATTTATGCGGAGAATTGCTATTCATTGCTTATTCTAGTTTGGTTGAATCAAGCCTTAGTCGTGTAGGAATATTGATTTGATTGCCTAGTTAGGTATATATTTTTATAAGTTAAACTTTTAGTTTACAATGTAAATCGTGTTCTTTTTATTTTTATTATTTTTCTATTTTGTTTTGTTTTGTAGCTAATAGATAACCACATATTACCAAATACAAAAATACTTACGTAGGTATAATTTATTGATAACAGGCCGTGTAGCCCCGGCATAGAATAGGGTTACCCCATCTCATCCCGTGGGTGTCGTAAAAGGCGACTAAGGGATTTGAGGGGGAATAGCAAACCTTAAGTTCTCCCCGCGCGGTGGCGGATAAACTGCTTGATCCCTAAGAGGGTTGGTGTCAGGCAGGCGGCCGGCCGTAAAAACATTGCCAAATCTAATTACAGAAGGTATGGTCATTGATGACTTACCGACTGCGCCGACCCCAAATAAAAAATCAATTTGGGGTTTAGCGGACCCCGGGCTCCCGAGAGGGATGCAACCGGGAACATCGCTCGGATGAGAGAGAGAATTTATTGATAACAGAATTATTTTATAGAATCTTTAGTAGCGACATAGGCTATTCGCCCTGATAGACACTTTGCACACAAGGTACACAGTCTTGAAAAACGGGACAATCACCAGTGATCAGAAAAAAGCAGCAATGTAGTACTGTATAATGTCTATCAAACTGAGTTAAAAGCGAATTAAATAATACGGGTATAGATAGTAAATAAAACTCAATCTCTAATATTTAAGCATTATATTCAGTTCTTCATATACAAATTTTAAAATGTCTTTTTATTATACAACCAACCCTTTTATATAATTTTATTCATAAGTATGTAAGTAAGTATAAGTATGTACTTCAAATATAATTATTGCTATGTTTTATTAGTTTCAAGAACTCTTTTTTTAATGTAAAAATAGGAATTTTTGGCCTTTTCACGTCAAAATATGTTACGAGTAAGTATCTCAATACTTAATTTAGTATTTTTTAAAGAAAAACTTACATTTTTCTTTATTTAATTTAATTACTTATCAATTAATTATTTCAGCTAAAAATGAATATCTGGCAAGAGACGGCTACAATAACAGTGGTAGAATGCTCCAACTATGTCACTCAACGAGAAAAAATGCCACTGCGAGGTCAATTTAATTTTAGTATTTTTATAAACACGATAGATGAGCGTTTGACCACTATCTCACCCGATGGTAAGTGATGACAAGGTCTAAGATGTAGCTCGCTCATCTAGAAGAAGGAAGACGGCAGTAGAACAAGGTCCGAACCTTCTTCCTTAGTGGCTGCACAGTTCTACGTATCGGAACACGGACGAGTCCGCTTGGCGCTACGACTTAGGCCGGTGGATGATAAGAAGCCGCGGCCGAAGCCTCCCACCAAGAAACCCCTAAGAAAATAAGTAATTAAGAGAAAAGTCTACCTTCTCTTTCTCCATACAAACTTAGGCGACCGTTTCCCTCCCTGGATAAATACATTTAATTAGGGCGAATATTTGGAATAGAAATAAAGTTTAGAAAAAACGTATCATGAAAAAAAAACCATGCCCCTTTGTTTTGATTTCTTTTTCATGTTTTTTATGCCATAAAACATATACCTATGAGCCAGGGCTAATATATGTATTATGGCATAAACATATTTTCTGTAATGTCTAATCCAGGGAGGAAACAGTCGATTACGTTTGTATGTAGAAAAGATTAGGTTTCCTCTTAAGCCCTAATATCGAAAATATTATTTTTTTCGATATTTCATGAATTTCTTGAAATCAGGCGTAGCAAATGATGCACGAATACTTTACTTAAAAAACATAGGCATAGGACATAACATAGGGCATAAACATATTTATGCAAATTCATTGTCATTAAAACAAATATGTCCCATACAAAATAAATAATATAAACTTATATTTCTAATTATTTTAAAAACACCTGTAAAACCCATCGTTGTATTGTGTAAAATATATTTAATTCTAAAAGATTCTGACATTTTACACAAAAATAAATATTCAGAGATTCCTGTAGGGGTATTCAGAGCGGTTCGGTCCGAAACCGAACATCGACTTGACATGTCTGTCACTGTCTTTATTAGTCGCGCTGAGCGAGACGGAGATAACGTTTCCGATATCGGTTTCGGACCGAAGCTCTCTGAATACCCCTGCTGTTCGGATATATGTGATGTTTTGTATCTGGAAGTAAAAAGTATTTTCTCTGATTTTCACAATTTTACGCGGCACCCAAAAAATCTTTATTTATGTAGAAATTGCACACAGACTTGAATTAACTAATTTACTGTATAATTATTATCAAACTTCATATTACGTTTCGAGTTTCCCTTGGAGTCGTCCCAAGTACCTTCATCCCAAACGGGACGAGCTTGGGAGATCAAACAATTAATCATAGCCTTTTATGTAAATTATTACAAGTGGACGGATTTTATTTTGTATCTCGAATTGCACTATCATTTCATATAAAAAATCTAATTAACTAATTCATCAACAAACAACAAAATAATTTCAAATAGGTAACGAGCTTAAATACATTCACAATATACAAACATCTCAAATCCTATTTTGTATTATCTACTATTTATTTATGAGTCTATACATACAGTCCCACTGCAGGCCTCTCTACTCTACATTACACGGTCTTGTGCGATGGATTTCAATTTTTATTTTTACACAATAGATGAGCGTTTGATCACTATCTCACTTGATGGTAAGTGACGATATGGTCTACTAAGATGCAACACGCTCATCTAGATCTGGGGTTCCCAAACTTATTTTACCTACCACTTGGAGAAGGGTTTGTTATTTGAAAGGGCGGAGGGTTTGTTATTTGAAAGGGAGGGGCATCGTAGCTGCGTTTACGCGCGCGGGCTCGTCCATAACATATGTTATCTTTCAATAGCGAATCATCTATTCTCGGCATCTGTCCGATGCTGGGTCTAGCAAATGGTTTAGGGGGTAACGCAGGTCGTGATGATCCCCTAGACAAGGCCAGTGGACTATCCTTCACGAGGTTGCTGCCCGTTCTTGGCCAGGTACCCTAAGTAACTGGTGTAACAGAAACCTCTGGCCGCCTTCCCAATCCCGCAAAGCCGAACCGTGGCGGCGCATAACCACCTCCAGGCCCGCATAGCCTTGGGGTACTAAATCCCCCCTAAAAGTCTGCACCACAATGCCTAGGGCAGGCAGAGTGAGTTAACCTACCGCCCCAAAACGACAAAATGGCAACACAAGGAAACAATTCATTACCCCAGGAGGGTACCTCTACCTCTGGTAGAGGAGAATCCCTCACCGGGCCTAGCCCGGTCTGCTCCTCGTATTCTGGGGGGAGCAACTTGTGTTCAGATCCAGGCGCCAGCATGGATTTGTCTGGCCTCAAAGAGGCCATCCCAGCGGATACTAATATAAAAGCCGAATGGTCCCTAGTATGCAAAGTACAGAAGCGCGCTAAACGCGCTGCGTTTGTCCGGACCGAACACAGATACACAAAATACAAACCTAAATAGTCGCCCTGATGGGCGCGCGGTACAGGAACACAAAAACAAAAATATAATAAAAACCAAGGCAGTTGTAGCAGCGGCAGAATTGCAGCGCGCACAAGTCCTACACAAATCACCTACACTACAATCAGATGTCGCAGCGGCGAAATCGCAGCGCGACTCTGATACACAATCATCATCACCTCAAAAAAGCTTGTCACCGGGCCCCATGAAGAGACGAACACCCAGAGGGTCTCGTGGCAAACGCCTCGCCGCGAGGGCTCCCAAGGCTCCTGTAAAGGAGCAACCTGAGAGGGGTCAAGGCGAGTCAGCTTCTTCGAAGCGGACTCGTCTGGACGAGACCCACACTCCCAGGGGGGATGCCAAGCGCGCGAAGACGGAGGGGGACCCGACGCGTGCAGTGAGCTACGCAGATGCGCTAAATGCGCACCTGAAGGTAGCGATCATCACTGTACCGCCTAGGGATCTCACTATGGAGCAGGCTGAGCGGCTCAGGGAGGCCATAGATCATGGTATCGTTGAGTCGGTCATTTCCGATGCCTCAGAGAACCCCAGGGCGCCCGCCTTCAGCGGACGTCCATACTTTAAAGACGCGGCACTCCTCATGTGGTGCGAGGATGAGTTCGCACTAAAATGGCTGGAGAGCCATGTACCAAAAATCACATCACCTATACCAGACACTACACTGACTGTTGTCAAACAGACAGAGTTAAGAAAACGCATTCCGGTGGGGTTACTCCTTCACTCTCACCTGACGGACGGGCCGACTCTCCACAAGCTGCTACGGGCCCAAAACCCGTGGTATCAGGTGGATAGCTGGCTGCTCCGCAGAGTGGGCCACAGGGAGAAACTAAATGAAGCCGGACTTTTAGTAAAAACGGTATATTTACTCTTGGGCATCCCCGAAGACCAACAGCCCGAGATTGAAAAACGAAATAACCGCGTGGCCCATATGTCGGGGACTGGGTACCTACGCTTCTTTACAACCCCTAAAGAAGCGGAAGCGGCTGAAGAAGAAGAAGTGGCAGCGACGGAGGCCTCAAGGCAAGAGACCTCGACGCCGGAAGCGCCTACCTCAGCTCCCCAACCGGGTATGAGCGGGGTAGATGATTCTGACGCCCCACCGTCATCACCATTAGCCAAGAGGGACTACAGCGACAGCGACAGTGATGATGATGATGTCGTCCTTAGTCCCATCTCTGAATAAATCTTTTAAAATCATCCAAACAAACCTCCAGCACAAACAAATCGCGACAATTACTCTACGCAGGGTGCTGGAGGAAAATAAAAATACTGTCGCGATGATCCAGGAACCCTGGATCAGAAATAATAAAATATGCGGCCTAAACAACATAGGTGGTAAGCTAATTCTAAACGCAAATGTTGAAAAACCAAGAACCTGTATTTACATGCCTAAATCAATAGATACATGTATGCTTAATCAATTCTGTTCTAGAGACCTTACCTCAGTAAGAATAAAAACAAACAACCAATCAACCCTAGTCATGGCCTCAGCGTATATGCCGAGCGACGGCGAAATTCCTCCGAGGGAATTACTCGAGCTGGTGCGATACTGCGATAGGCAGAACTGGGACCTGATCATCTCTGCAGACAGCAATGCTCATCACTCTCTATGGGGAAGTAAGGACACAAACAAGAGGGGTGAGTTGCTTACTGAATATTTATTTCAAACAAATCTAAACATTATGAACGTGGGCCAGGAACCAACGTTCATTACTAGAAAATCACAAACTCTTATAGACATTACTTTAGCAACCCACGCGGCGGCGAACCTAATTTAAGGATGGCACGTGTCAAAGGAACCATCACACTCGGATCACCGCCGCGTGTGTTACAAACTGAAATATGACTCAATAGAACCCACGCCATATAGAAACCCCCGGAAAACAAATATAGCGAAGTTCTCTAATTTTCTGTGCTCAGCGCTGGGGGGCACACAAACAGATGTTGTGACGTCTAGGACTGAGGACATTGAAACAAAGGTAAACACACTTACAACATCACTAATCAACAGCTACAAAAATTCATGTCCTGAGATAAAGCCAAGGTGTCAAGGCAAGAGTTCATGGTGGGGGCCAGAACTTGAACGTCTCCGAAAAAATCTCAGGACACTCTTTAATCGCGCAAAAAATACCAGAACTGATGAGGACTGGGATAAATATGAACTAGCTCAAAAACACTACAAAAAACGAATCAGGTACCGCAAAACTGAGACCTGGCGCAATTTCTGTAGTAACATAAATTCCACAAACCAGGCCGCAAGACTCAAAACCATCCTGGCAAAAGACACTTCCAATCTTCTGGGCAGTCTAAAGAAAGAAGATGGGACCTATACGAACACTGACAATGAAACAAATGCTTTACTGTTGGGAACCCACTTCCCGGGATGTCTTATAACATCTGATCAGAAGTGGGAAGACGAACACCACGTAACACCAACAACACAAGAATGGAAAGTTGCAAACAGGGTAGTAACTGCGGACAAAATAGAATGGGCTCTGAGGAGCTTCAAACCCTATAAATCCGCAGGGCTGGACGGTATCTTTCCAGCCATGCTACAATGGCAATCAAAACAAGTAACAAAACACCTAGAATCTATATACAGGGCATGCATAGCACACAAATATATACCAAAAGCATGGAGAGAAGCAAAAGTGGTCTTCCTTCCAAAACCAGGCAAGGACGACTACACCCTACCTAAATCCTTCAGACCAATAAGTCTCACCTCTTTCCTCCTCAAAACGCTGGAAAGACTAATAGACAGACATCTGAGGGATGAGGTACTCAAAGACAACCTACTCCATCCACAACAACACGCATATCGCAAAAACAGATCAACAGAGTCAGCACTACATATGGTAGTGCACAAAATAGAATCTGCAATTCAAAATAAAATATCATCACTAGCTGCCTTCATTGACATAGAAGGAGCTTTTGACAAAACAATGCATAACAGCATAGACTGCGCTCTCAAAAAATTAAATGTAGAACCGGTGGTAAGACACTGGATTACCGAACTGATCAGCAAAAGGGCGGTGCAAATAAAAGTAAACACCATAACTAGAGCTAAGGTGGTGAGAGGGTGCCCCCAAGGAGGTGTCCTGTCACCACTATTATGGAATTTAGTAGTAGATAGCCTTCTTAGAAAATTAAATGAAAACGGATATACTACTATCGGTTATGCAGACGATTTGACCATACTAATAAATGGTAACGCAGAAAACGTTCTGTGCAAGATGATGCGTTCTGCCTTTCAGATAGTAGAGAAATGGTGTGAAGAACATCGTTTATCAGTAAATCCCAAAAAGACAGAACTTATCCTATTTACAAATAAAAAGAAACTACCAAACCTCGAATTACCAAAACTATTTAATACCACCCTCACCCTTTCAACCCAGGTAAAATATCTGGGTGTCACTCTTGACAGTAAACTAAACTGGGCGAACCACATTGATGCTAAAGCAAAAAAGGCCTGCATAGCGTTTGGCCAGTGTAAAAGAGTAGTAGGAAAAAGATGGGGCCTCACCCCGAAAATCACTCTCTGGCTATACACAGCGATAATTAGGCCATCACTAACATATGGGTCAGTTGTATGGTGGCCCAGAACCCAACTAAATACAGTAAAAACAAAACTTCAAAGCATACAGCGCCTTGCGAGTGTAGCAACCACCGGATGCATGAGGACTACTTCCTCAGCGGCGCTGGAATATCTCCTACACCTAAGACCTTTGGACCTGGTAATACAAGAAGAGGCGAAAGCGTCAGCAATAAGACTATGGTCCAATGGTCTATGGAAACAAAACATAGAAACAACACATTCAAAAATTCTCCAGAAGAGCTTCAAGGAAATGCCACTCCTTGAGGCTCCCATGGACAAAACCTCATGCCAATATATATTCAACCGCAGATATAATATCCAACTCACTGCAGAAGCGGATGACAACTCTGGCATCACAGAAGTTAGGATATATACAGATGGCTCCAAGACTGAGCAAGGCACCGGAGCGGGCGTCTTCTCAAATGATCTAAACATAAAAATATCTACAACTTTAGACAAACACAACACAATTTTCCAGGCCGAGTGCCTTGGAATCATTAAAGCAGCACAGGCTGTTGCAGCTAGACACATAGAACATCAATGTATTAAAATTGTTTCCGATAGCGCATCAGTCCTTCAAGCTCTAAAAAATAATACAATAAACTCATCATTAATTTTAGAATGCCATAACACACTTCAATCCATTGCAGCTACAAACAAGGTAACTCTACAATGGATAAAAGGACACAGCAACTCATTGGGCAATGATGCAGCTGATGAGCTTGCAAAACGGGGATCCAGCACCATAGTATATGGACCGGAACCATTGTTGCCCATTCCCCGAACACAAATAAAAACATGGCTTAAATATCAAACAGAACAAACACACCACATTGAATGGAAAAAGCATGAAGGCTGCAAACAAACAAAGGATGCTGTTCCGGTAGCATCAAAAAAGTTTCCTCGCAGTCTGATAAAATTAAATAGGGACAAGCTCCGTAAAATCATAGGCATTATAACAGGGCACTGCCCCCTAAATAAGCACTTTTTTAAAATAGGTATAACCGACAGCCCTCTATGTAGGGGGTGCATGACGGCTGAAGAAACACCCCACCACGTGCTGATGGAATGCAGCAGCGTGGCGGACCAACGAGCACGATATTTGAAAATAGAAAAATCTTTCCCGGAAGCCTTCAGCAGTCTGGGCGGACTGCTCGCCTTCTGGGAGAACCTGGGATGGTTGGAGTGAAGTTTTGGGGGATTACTTTTTCACGTACAATGGCCCAATCATGAGGCTAAGTGCGGAAAAGCCCGGCGAAACTAAACTAAACCATTTGGAGAATAAAATATTTTTAGCGCCCCCCTTTTTTCCCCTAACTTACAAACCACTATAACTTGAAATGAAATTATTATTGTAAGCTATATTCACGGCGATTAAACTACTTTTATTTCGAAACGGAGCGACCTATTGAAATGATTTTTATTTTATTTATTAAATAAAACAGGACAGATATGAGAACTACACGGAAATACGCACCGAGTTAGTTTAAGCAATTTCTTAAGTAATATTAGTTGATGGTCACATGTTGTAGTCCAAAGTCGAGAGCTCAGTCGGTATCTAAGAGTTCTCCTAGCTAGATGAAATTACAAATCGCCCCCTAAACCTCTACACAACGCCCCCATTTTTTCTCTGGATCTCTTACCGCCCCCTTTTGGGCCTGCAGCACTCACAAGGGGGCGTTATCGCCCACTTTGGGAACCCCTGATCTAGATAAAGAAAGACGGCAGTGGAACAACGCGTCTTCCTTATTCCGATTTAATTTATCTAATCTAGTATAAATGCAAAAGATTTAGTTTTTAGACCTCTTTTCAAAGTTTTTTTTTAGAGGCATACTATAAACACGTAAGACTGTACTCACGAGGGTGAAACCGCGAAACTCAGACAGTAAATATATTCTTAAACAAATTGATATTAGTTTTTATTAAACAAAATATATCGTTTTCTTTTCGAATAACAATTTAACTAAAAAGTAGATAAGTACCTACTATGAAGCTAGCTAGCAATACAGATTCAATGTATAACTCACAAGAGAACACAATTTTATTGACTAACATTGCAACAATGTCGAACACAACTTTTGCCACTGCAGCAATGTCGTTGAAAACATTTAGAAACATAAAATGTTTTCAATGTCATCCACGTCCCTCATTTAATTAGCCTATTTACTGAATAATATCGCAACTGTGCGTCTCCGTACGATTATAGAATCGTTTTCATTACAAATCTTATTAAATAACGGGGTACTTACCATGTTTAAATATGTTTTTACAGACCCGATATTTTGCCAGTAAGTTACTGGATAAGTGGAATTATTAGGGGTAGGTGATGAGATGACAGTTAGAGGCGTCGTTATCGAACTACCTCCTTTTTAACTCGGTGGCTGCGTTTTGTTATTGGTCCCCTTCTATTGTCGCTAAGCTTACTATTGTCTCGATCTTGCACTCTATACCGCGAGTGTTGACTGTCGAGTGCAGGATCAAGACAATACTGAGCTTAGTGACAATACTAGGGGACTATAACGACACAGAGTAGACGAATTAGAAGGGAGGTAGTTCGACATGATCGCCTCTGTCATCACCTACCCACAATCTCCAGTCTCATGAACAACCCAGTTGAAATGATTGGCGACATATCGAGCTCCGTAAATAAAAACAAATTTAAACATGGTAAATACCCCGTTAATTAATATTATATTTTGTGGTCTTTAACGATAAAAAAATAAAAGAAATCACCCACGCACCTTGCATGTTCCTCTACAAACCAATGTTTAGCCTCTTGATACAAAAGTATAGAATGCAGTAAGTATTGCTGTCCCCGGAACCTACAGTCGACTATTCTTCCTTCTCCTTCAGCGGTTGTCTTTCCTCAGACGCTGCGTCCATACTTGCACCGGTGTCGGTACGGGTCTTGTCTACTGGGTACAACCTGGAAATTATAAAGATATAAATAAATAAATATTGCACGACGTTACACACAGCGCAATCTAGCCCCAAACTAAGCACTAGGCTTGTACTATGGGTACTAGACAACGGATATACTACATATTATACTTTTTTTTGTAAATACATACATAAGATACATAGATAACACTGAATATCCCATGTCTTCGGACCGTGGTGAGTCCTAGGACATGTTGGTTTTCTCACAATGTTTTTCCTTCACCGTAAGAGCCATGTTATAAGCGCACATACCTTTTTCTTAAAGAAAAAGACATTGGTGCGCGGTCGGTCTGGATTCGAACCCACGACTCTCAGAATGAAAGCCGGGGTATCTACCACTAGACCAGCACCGCTCTGATATGATATATAGGATGTGTAGGTACTGTCGCCAATAAAATGAAACATTCAGAGGAGAGTTGCGCTATGAATAAACAAAAGCAAAAACAAAGTCAAGGTGGACCACGGCTCTAACTTGACCATATTTGTTCCTATGCATTTCCAAATTTCGATCTGAATTACTTTCTTGGCGCTACGACTTAGGGTGGTGGGCGGTAACACACCGCGGCCGAAGCCTCCCACTATAAGCGTGCTACATCTCATACCACATCGTCACTTATCTTTAGGAACACAGTGTTAGACTGATTACTTGATCAGGATCACCTATCAATTTTTAAAAAGTTTTTGTTTTCTAAATTTTCCTACATAAAACAGGGCTTAATGTATTGAGTTCTGTCGATAATTTGTGGTAATTTATACACGTCAATGAGGTTAGTACATGGATACCAAGAATGTAGCTGTTGATGCGTGAAAATTATAGATAACAACATCCCATTACATTTTATCTATTAATGCATTTTTGTTTGCTAATGTAGGGTACTATTTGACTAAAATGCAATGATTCTACAATAATAAATAGACATCTTCCTTCTTTAGTGGAGCGGGCTAACCAATTGCGCCAAGCGAGCTTAAGCGTCAGGGTTGAGTATAAGAAAGCATTTTTCTTATTTTTCAAGTTAAAAATAGCTGCGTACCGCGGTTTCACCCGCGTAATTCGATCGATCCCGTGGGAATATCGGGATCAAAAGCAGCCTATGTTACTTAGGGTGAATGTAGCTTTGGTGAAAGAATTTTATAAATCGGTCCAGTAGTTTATGAGTTTACTCATAACAAACATACACACACACACACACACACACATAAATGCAATATTTCCTCTTTATAATATTATTAAAGATATAGATGACTAAGTTTATGTAACGTTTGTTTCTATCTATTAACTTTCAAACTTCATACCACAGTAAAAGACAAAAGTTACATAATCTTAGTCATCGTTTAAAAGTAAGGGGGATATGTATAAATAGATATAAATGTAAATCGTACTCACCATCTCTGATACAAATAGACGAGAAACACGAGATCGTCGCGGAAGCAAGCGACGCGGTGCGCCGTCGGCATCGTGATGAGGAACGCGAACACATCGTCTATGAACGTGTTGAACGCTTTGTACATGAAGGCGCGCCACGGCAGCGCGGCCACCGACCGCAGCCGGTAGTTGACGAACAGTTGCGGCAACATGAACAGGAACCCGAACATGTACACGCCGTTCACCACGCTGTGCAGAGCCCACGAGTACCAACTGAGGACACCACACGTTATAGATAGACTAGCTTTGTACATGAAGGCGCGCGCCAAGGCAGCGCGGCCACCGACCGCAGCCGGTAGTTGACGAACAGTTGCGGCAACATGAACAGGAACCCGAACATGTACACGCCGTTCACCACGCTGTGCAGAGCCCACGAGTACCAACTGAGGACACCACACGTTATAGATAGACTAGCTTTGTACATGAAGGCGCGCGCCAAGGCAGCGCGGCCACCGACCGCAGCCGGTAGTTGACGAACAGTTGCGGCAACATGAACAGGAACCCGAACATGTACACGCCGTTCACCACGCTGTGCAGAGCCCACGAGTACCAACTGAGGACACCACACGTTATAGATAGACTAGCTTTGTACATGAAGGCGCGCGCCAAGGCAGCGCGGCCACCGACCGCAGCCGGTAGTTGACGAACAGTTGCGGCAACATGAACAGGAACCCGAACATGTACACGCCGTTCACCACGCTGTGCAGAGCCCACGAGTACCAACTGAGGACACCACACGTTATAGATAGACTAGCTTTGTACATGAAGGCGCGCGCCAAGGCAGCGCGGCCACCGACCGCAGCCGGTAGTTGACGAACAGTTGCGGCAACATGAACAGGAACCCGAACATGTACACGCCGTTCACCACGCTGTGCAGAGCCCACGAGTACCAACTGAGGACACCACACGTTATAGATAGACTAGCTTTGTACATGAAGGCGCGCGCCAAGGCAGCGCGGCCACCGACCGCAGCCGGTAGTTGACGAACAGTTGCGGCAACATGAACAGGAACCCGAACATGTACACGCCGTTCACCACGCTGTGCAGAGCCCACGAGTACCAACTGAGGACACCACACGTTATAGATAGACTAGCTTTGTACATGAAGGCGCGCCACGGCAGCGCGGCCACCGACCGCAGCCGGTAGTTTCCGTTAATATACAAGGCGGATAGGATAATACAACATTTTTCAGGACATACCTACACACGTTCCAAGTCGACATACCAAATTTCATCAAAATCGGTTGAGTAGTTTAGCCACAGGACAGTATTTTTCATTTTTGAAATTTGCTACACGATGTATCTTTATACAACACTATCACCAAGGGGTTAACGATCGGCGGCCTATGGAACTTACACGTAACAAACTCTAATAATTTGTCACTCTAAAATATGCCTTAAGAACGAGGCGACTCTTACCATTTCCATACAAACTTAATACCAAAATAAACTATGAAAAATTTAGTTTTCTACCTTAATATCGATTCAAATAAAACGGAGAAACATTTTTCAATGAAAAAATATTTCTCCGTTTTATTTCATTTCGAATAAATATTTTGGAAAACCTTGTGAAGGGAACCCTTTTAAAGTAAAATCTTAATCCGAATAATATCGATATTAAGGTAGAAAACTAAATTTTTCATAATTTATTTTGGTATTAAGTTTGTATGGAAATGGTAAGAGTCGCCTCGTCCTTTAGTCTCCATTCTCTTTCTCCATACAAACGTAGTTTAAATTTTCCTCCCTGGATAAAGACATTAGAGCAAATATGTTTATGCCATAAAACTTATTTATACCACTCACACTCTTAAAAGCTTATTTTATTCACGCAAAACAGTGAATAAATAGTAGATTGACTGTAGATTGTATACCAAGGGAGAAAAGACTATTTTTACGGCGAGAGTGTTTTTTGAATCCAGAGAGAAGCGAGGGATTCTAGAGTAGAATCCCGAGCGTAGCGAGGGATTCTTTAGTAGAATCCTGAGCGAATCGAGGGATTCAAAGTATCTCACTCGAGCGAAAAATAGTGTTTGCTCCCGAGGTGAACATTCTACTTTTCATCACCCTCTATGAGAAAATGAGTTAGTTCTACCAATAACTACCATTTCTACCAAAAACTACCATTTTCTACCAATACCTACCATTTTTCACCAAACCTACCAATTTCTACGAACGTTACCATTTCTTACCAAAACCTACCATTTTCTACCAAAACCCTGCATTTTACCAATATTCTACCTGTACGGTCGAACACCCATCGCTCACCTATCAGACACGTTATGTGTTGCTTAACCTGCTCGGTCTATCACCTATCACCTACCTATCAGACACGCAGTACGGTGATAGGAACTCTTTGTTAATTGAAACTTTTTAAAAATATTCACATTCCAAATTCAAATCTCATTATTGCCCTGCAAACAGGGCAATAATGAGCTATGAAAATCCCTGCTAGGAACATCGCCAGCAAAGCGTTACTTCAGGCCCTGTTTACAGGGATTAGACTAGCTGTTTTCGAATAGATGGGATGAAAATAGTATATTATGCAACTAGTGAATAAAAGACGGATTTAGTGCGAGGGCCGTAGATGAATCACGAGCAAGTGAAGGATTCTAACGACTGAATCACGACCGTAGGGAGTGATTCATGATGATTGAATCACGAGCGTAGCGAGTGATTCAAGTGTTAGAATCCTGAGCGACGCCAGTGGTTCATGGCCCTCAATCTAAATCCGTACTTTATTCAAGAGTTGCATACTATACTTTATACCATGACTACGAGGAAAAAAACCAGTCAAGTGCGAGTCGGACTCGCGTCGCGTACGAAGGTTCCGTACCACTATCACAAATTTCGGCAACCAATCCGTGAACGCAACGCGAACGTTAAAAATTTTTTTACCACTGGCGCCAGTCTCAATTCATCACTAGATAGTAAAAAGTGCTAGGGGTGAAAATACATCACGGTATTGTTGAGTTTTTATGTCAAAATCACATAAAAGTTTTTTTTATCTATTTGTTGTTATAGCGGCTAAAGAAATACATCTACTGTGAAAATTTCAACTGTCTAGCTATCACAGTTTATGAGATAAAGCCTGGTGACAGACGGGCAGACAGACGGCAAAATATCAGTAAAAGTGTTCCGTTTTTATCCTTTGGGTACGGAACCCTAAAAAGAATTTATATGTCGAGTATTCTTAGCGCAAGGAGTTTGTATCAAGTTTTTTTTCACGCAAGGAGGTTGTATATGCATTTAGTTATATGGACGACGAGTAAATTGTGTTCTAAATTCAAAATTCAAACAGCGTGAGTAAAAGTCGTTTTTATTCACTGTTTAGCGTGAATAAAATAAGCTTTTAAGAGTGGGAATGGTATAAA
>OY292396.1:20711244-20789006 GCA_958496205.1 Idaea biselata
GGAAAATTGATTAAGTAGAGTACATGAATATTTTTGAAGTATCCAATAATTAGGAGTAATATATCCACTGAATGAGGGTCAAATTAGGGGTTTATATTGCACTAGCTGCGTCCCGCGGTTTCACCCACGTAAGTCACGCGAGATTTCCGGGATCAAAAGTAGCCTATGTCCTTCTCCAAGGTCCTGTCTATCACTGTACCAAAATTCATCAAAATCGGTTCAGCGGTTTAGGCGTGAAAGCGTAACAGACAGACAGACAGACAGAGTTACTTTCACATTTATAATATTAGTAAGGATTTTCATGGAATTTAGTTCTACCTCCTAACCAGTACTTCGGCCGTGACTGATTGATCAGAATATCACTTATCAACTTA
Source organism: Idaea biselata (assembly GCA_958496205.1). Taxonomy (NCBI): domain Eukaryota; kingdom Metazoa; phylum Arthropoda; class Insecta; order Lepidoptera; family Geometridae; genus Idaea; species Idaea biselata. The sequence continues at coordinate 20,711,619 of OY292396.1, forward strand.
AGTAGTCACCCTACTTACACCCTGAAGAGCGGTGTTGGTCTAGTGGTAGATACCGCGACTTTCAATCCGAAGGTCGTGGTTTCGAATCCAGGCCGACCGCGCACCAATGTCTTTTTCTTTAAGAAAAATTTAAGTGCGCTATTAACATCGCTCTTACGGTGAAGGAAAACATCGTGAGGAAACCGACATGTCCTAGGACAAACCACGGTCCGAAGGCATGGGATATTCGCCAATGCGGGGTAGGCTCCCGTGGCGTCTTAAGCCTTCTAAGAAATCACGTACAATGGCCCAATTGTGAGGCTAAGTGCGGAAAAGGCTCAGCGAAACTAACTAACTAAAGTAGTCACCCTAAACTTGTTCAGATACGTAGACCAATGCAACTTCTTAAAGACCCCGTCCATCTATTCGGAACTCGTGCTACCACCCGTTTTCCTACCTTCTACGTGATCTTGTGTCTTGTTACATCTTAGACCACATTGTTACATTACATCTGCATACCATCAGGTACCTAGGCTAGTAACTTCCAATTGTACAATAAATAGTTGAACGAAGCTGCCGTACCTCAATAAGAGAACTAATTCCTGCAGGAACAAGCACCAACATCGACGTCTGCTCGTCCACCAAGTAGAAGAATATCACACTCTGAGAGAACGCTCGCCAGAACACGGTCCGCGCCGACAGCCCGGCCAGCGACTTCTTGCGGCGCCAGAACGACACATCGCTTTTGAACGCTAGGAAATCGAAGAGCAACTGAAAATACATATAATTTTAAGGAAAATACATCATACAATTAGGTCAGGTATAAACGCTAGGCTAGGTGCGAAAACTGCCTAATGAAATTTAGTAAAAAGGATAAAAATATACATTAAACAGCTTGTTTTTTTTATTGTTTCCTACACTTTGGAAGACTGTTTTGTTGTTGAAGAAATGCTTTCAAAATTTTTTTGCACCCGACAGGACTTGAACATGCAACCTTAACATTCCATGTACTGTGCTAGCCAATTGCGCCACAGGTGCACAGGTCCGGGATCCTTGTAGCATATCTTATGTTTCCATGCTTTTCATGAGAATTCCCATTCTCAATCAATACAAATATTTCGACATAGATTTTTTTTCTAGTTACCTACGCGATGTAGGATTCAAAATAAACTAATTTTCCTGTTTTAATCATGTTGCCTAGATTATTATTTTTAGCGTTTTATTAATGCCTCAAATGCTAAAAACAATTTAAGTAACGCAATTAAAACAGGAAAATGAGTTTAACTTCAATACAAATATGTCATTATGAAAGCAACATATGCACTACTCTGCATACATTTTGGTTAGAACTACATGACTGTAGACTAATTTGATTAACTGGCAGAAATATTCCACTTCCATCAACCAAATTCAGACTATAGATTCTTGTAGCGCTCATTGGTTTACTTATAAAACACACAAGCATTTTAATAGATTACCATTTGTAATTGTAATTGTTTAGGGGGTCGTTTTTCAGTGAAGAGACCTCCTCAAATTGGGTACTTTTTGTGTGATGGTTCGTTTTGCCAGTAAGAGAACCGCTCATCCATAAAAAAAATTGTCACTATAGTGCGTTTCATCTTTAAATTCCTATGCTGTTATGTTGGTAGCAAAACAAAAAAGTCTTGCCTTAATATCTTGAATGTGCTATACCCTAAACCTTGAATACAGGAAGATTCGTTCATTCATTCTTTATATACAAATCTCCCTTAATTCAAGGTAGCACATTAAATCTCTTCTTGTATTTTGCACTTTTTTGTTTTGCTACCAACATGACGGCATAGGAATTTAAAGATGAAACGCACTTTATACCCTATTTTAGAAACTAGATCAAAAAGGTAAACAAAGAACTGTCAATTTTAAAGGAAAAAGTAAATAGAGAGCCGTCACTTTATGTCAAAGGTATGAAATTTTTGTTTACCTTTTTAAACATAGGGTATAGATGTGGGTCTTTTTTTACCACAAATGTTTGAGATCTTGTGCTAATTTTACATAAATAAAAATTCTAAAACTTACATGACAACTAGCAATCAAAACAGTAGCCGACAACAAATAGAGATTAGTATCCGCAAATATGCCTTTCACATCGTCAACATCCTTCTCACTAAAGCCGAGACTGTGCAGCTGGTCTAGAGCCAGTCGAACATGTAGTGCCAGTCTCATCGACCCGTAGGATGCTGGCGATACATTGAGTGTTATGTTGACACTAGTTGTACTACTGTTTAGTAACTGCAACTGTGACATTCGTGATTTGAGAACATTGTGCAGTATTATAGGCAGAAATTTGCCACTTCTTATCCTGGAAATAAATTACTTTTATAGTTTTTTGCAAGAAGCTGTGCCCTGTGGTTACACCTGCATAAGACATGATGTTGAAAGTTTCAGAAATAAGAGCCTAAGTATGTGTTTTTATAGAGTTGCCAGTTGCATACTCTGTTTCTGAACCTAAGATCACATAAACAGTAATACAGCAATGAAAATAATTAAACATAGAACTGTCAATATCAAAGGAAAAAGTAAATAAAGAGCTGTCGCTTTGAAGTACATGTATTTTTTTGGGTATGAGACAGTGTTTCATTACAAATCAAAGCATCAATAGATAAGGTTAGCATGTTGCTATAGCTAAATACAATAATGATCTCATAATTAATTGTTTGGTTACCTTATGGAAGGATACAATTCACCAGGTATTTTGTTTGCTGGTAGATTTAAATTGTCCGTCAAAATGGACAATGGTGCCGTAGACGCTATGTGGGAAAATGGACGAATGTTTTTCATTACATTCTTTTGTTTGTTTTCCACCTGGAAATTATTAAAGTATTTGCAAAAACAAACAGCAGCAGCTTTTTTGGAAAGCATTTTTTCAGTAATAAAATAAATGTGGGTTAGGTAAATAAACCTTTTCAGTAGGTGTGGTCAAGGACAGCTTTCCTACTGTGTCGACCCTAAATAATTTGAAGTTTTGACGGACTCTGGAAGCCCAGACAAGAGGAATCAAACCAGGAACATAAAAACAAGAGGAATCAAACCAGGAACATAAAAACAAGAGGAATCAAACCAGGAACATAGCTCAGATGAGAGAGAGATAGGTAAATTAGTAGCGACATTTTAGCATAGATGTATTAACCTTCCAAAAACTCTCAGTATGACATTGTGAGCCCATAGAATAGGGTTACCCCATCTCTTCCTGTGGGTGTTGTATAAGGCGACCCATGAGGTGGCGAATAAACTGCTTGGTCCTTAGGACGATTGGTGTCACCGGCCGTAATATTTGCAAAATCTATTCGCAGAGGGTGTGGTCATTGATGACTTACCTACTGTGCCAACCCCAAATAGAACAAATAATTTTAGGGTTTCACGGTTACAAGGAACATCGCTCGGATGAGAAGGAACTCTCAATATGATGAAGGCATAAAAAATCCAAAAATGAGTTGCTTAGAATAACTTAGCAGAATAACTTTACTTTTTAACGATACAAGACAAAAAGTTTTGGATAATTTAAGGTATACTTAGAAGTACTTACATTTTGTTGAAGTAAATTAAATGTTTCAGCCTGAGGTTCAGTGTATGTGATCAGTGGTAACGTATGGATAGATTCTGTTTGATACAGTTCATCAAAATCTTTGTACAATCGCACATCATCCAACAAAACTGCATGCATGTACATTGTACCATTATTTCTCGTTCTTCTAGGCACTTTCAATGTAATATCACTAAACAAGCAAGATATTATATGTAAATAAAGAGAAAGGATTCCGTAACTAACATTTAATTCAGAAAGCGTAGCAAGACATTCGTATACTCACAACGACGCAGGATTCCGGTAGTCGAAATTCATAGAAGTATGGACTTTAGTAACGGCTTCTGAAGTAGAACCATCTATTAAAGGTTGTCGCTTCACAGACGTAAAAACAACAAGATGCTGCACAGGATCTGAAGCTAAATATGACGAAAAACATCTTTCGCCCCGAGAACATACAGGCGGGATGAATATCTCAGCCAATGTCCATATTGTATTTACGACATAAACAGCGAAAACTAACGTCAAAATTAAACTAACAGATATATATTTCATAACTGTATTATTTCTATGTCTTGTATGGTGAAAATCACTAAAATTCTCGACGATTTGAAATTTTTATTAAACAGTGAGCTGGCGGCTAGTAAACATAATGTTGCCAGGTCCTCAAAACAAAAAGTTATCATGCATTAAAAGAAACGTCACTAACAAAACATATTTTTAGTTATTAGATTTCTGGGATATCAGTTAAATGGATACGTTTTGTAAGAACCACAGAGGATTGGTAATAACCGATTCGGAAATTGCCTTTTTGATGCTCTGCATTAATGCACAGACTTTAAACATCAACATACTTCGATGTTTTGCATGACGTCTCGTCGCCATGGCCAGGGAGGCTACCGCGGATGTTTCGTCGCTTTCAACTGACAGTCGACTCGCTGTCAAAATGACAGTTGACAGCAAACAGCTGGAAAGCTACCGCGGTTCTTTCGTTGACAGCAACTCGATCCCGACGCAGTAGTTTGACATCTTTGACAGCGGAGTTTTCAATTTTAAAAGTTTTAAAACCGCGCATCCATGGCCGTCAGCCGTCGATTTGAAGATTTTCTTTCAAAATCTTCAATTCAATTCAATTTTGTCTGTGTTGCATTCATTCAATTTGGCTTCGGCATCGATATGAGTAATCGACGCGCCGATTTGAAATTTTCGCGGTTCGAAATTCGGCTGTCAACTGTCAAATGAATCCAATCCCGGAAAGCTACCGCGGTTCTTCCGTTGACAGCAACTCGATCCCGACGCAGTAGTTTGACATCTCTGACAGCGGAGATCCTACCCTCGGCAGTTAAATATCTTACATCTTAATTTTTTTGTCCTAATATAATTAATTAATTTACCGCGTTTAATCGAGATAAAAGTATTAACGTGCCTCTATTAGCATCAATAATTGATTGTATAACAGCAGTGTTGTGTTATATACGTCTTACGAACTACTACAATCTCAGTTATGTCCTTACAACCGCCACCGAAGTCAACGACCAAAAATGATGTTAACACCATTACTCAGGAGACCGACACCGCATCGGGAAAGTTATTTTCCGATATTTCCGACCGGGAGACGGACACACATGATAAGGACTCTTCGACGTATGTTCGAAAATACAAACGATCGCAAACTGATGTGCAAATCTCTGAACTAAAGGATCTGATCTCGGAGGTAAAAATACAACAAAAGGATAGATTCTCAGAGGTCAATGCTGCATTCCTCGTGATTCGTAACCAAAATCAAGAAATTCACAAATCTATCGAGTTTATGTCCTCAAAGTATGACGAGTTGCTGACTAAGTTTGAAAAAGTTCAGATCGAAAACACTGGTTATAAATCCCGTATAAACACTCTGGAGAAGAAAATTGAAACATTGGAGCAAAAAACTAAATCAACTACTCTAGAAATAAGAAATATTCCTCTGTTACAAATCGAAAATAAAACAACCTTGAGCTCGTTGGTAGTGAAGGTAGGCGAAATAGTGCAATCTCCTGTTCAAGACTCCAATATACGTGACATCTATCGTATCCGAACTAAAAGTAACGGATCCCCGCCAGGGCCTATTGTAGTTGAGATGAACTCAGCGAGATCCAAGGAGTCATTGATCTCTGCATCTATAGCCTATAACAAAGCCAATAGGGAAAATAAGCTGCATAGTGGACTTCTGGAGCTCGCCGGCCCCCCGAAACCCATATACCTAGCGGAGTCACTGACCTCTAAAGCTCGGTACCTATTTTATCTAGTTAGAGAACTGCTGAAACGACACAAAATCCACAGTTGCTGGACATCATATGGCAGGATTCTCATTAGAATTAAAGAAGATTCTTTTCCCGTACGAATTGACTCCGAGGAAACTTTGAAGAATTTAATTGCCTACTGACTATTTACTGTTAACTTACAATATCAACTCCTAGGTTATGTAATTACTCACGTCTCTTATCTGTTATCGGTGCTTTATCATCGACTGCATTTGTATCCGTACAACGAATATTTAACTACACTGATCAGCACACATACTATCATTTATACACACAATGTACACAACCGTTTTGTATTTAACTTTCTTTGTACACCAATATGTCTAATTACGTCATACGAACTCAAAGTATATCTCAATCCATTATGTTACGTATTATCTATGCAAAACTTATTCCCTATCCTTACAACTGCAATTGAACAGAGCTTTCGCTCTCGATGGCACACGTCCGCGTCGATGCCTATCGACACTACACTAATTATTCAATCCCGTCAGCTCCTTGCACCTGTAACGGCACATTTTATGCGGCTCGTTAACAATAACACCTTTTACATAGGAGATCGCGCGCCCGCGCCTCACCCCTCCTCATACAATTATGATATTATGGACAGGTTCATTGTAACGTTAATCCTTGATTTAGTAAAGCATAAAATTCGATTGTAACGACTTTAATAATATTCAATTTGAGATTGACACATTAACAGTTGCCGAATCATCGATATGCGACATTGATGAATGTTCACGAATTATAAGTAACAAAACCAAATCACTATCAATTGTATCACAAAATATACGTAGTATCAGATGTAACTTACATGGGTTCCAGACTTTGCTTGCAAGGGCCGGTTGCCAGTGGGACATTATTGTCTTGAGTGAGTGCTGGCTAGCTCGTAGTACGGATAATATTCCTGTACTAGATGAATACGACTGCGCGTTTTCTACTAATAATATTACCCAAAACGAAGGAGTTGTTGTCTATTACAAAAGCGAGCTGGCGCTGGATATCTCCGAGCCATCCCTCGACGAGGCCAACTGTCTGATGTTGAAGTGCAGTGGTGGCACAGTTATACTAGCAATATATAGACCATATGGTTACAAAAACGTGACAAAGTTTATCGACTCACTCCATGGGCTGTTAACCACATTAAAAGACTCTAATAACGTGGTCGTTGTGGGAGACATCAATATTGACATTATGTACTCCACACCAGACTCGTATGCGCCTGATTATCTCAATTTACTGGCTGCACACTGCATGCTACCAGCCCATACCTTTGCTACTCACGGAAAAACTTGTCTCGATCATGTGATATTACGCTCTAAACTTCCCGCTTCCTGCCATGTCGCTCAAACCACAGTAACTGATCACTATACTGTTATTTTCTGCCTAGACCTGCAACCTAAACGTCATTGCAAACGGTTCACCTCAAAGTTTATCGACTACAGTGCCCTGGATGCAGTAATCCATGCTGACAGCTTTACCCCAATTTTATCATTATCCGATGTTAACCTAGCCACTGACCAACTGCTCTCTGTTCTCAACAATTTCATTGCTCAATGCTCAAAAACTACAACTGCTTCTAACCGTAAAAAGATTCTTAAGCCCTGGATCACACCCGGTTTATTGAGATGCCTAAGAAACAGAGACAAATTACACCTCAAATCGAAAAAAACACCGGAAAGCGAAATTCTTAGGACTACCTTCATTCGATATAGAAATTTTTGTAATTCATTACTAAAAACTGCCAAGAGAAATTACGACAAAGAGCTCTTCAATAAGGCAGGCAACAACTGTAAAAAGATTTGGGAGGCAGTAAAAACCACAACATGTACAATTAAACCCAAACCAATACCAACCGAATTGTTAGACGAGGGTTCCCGCAAGAACTCTATTAACTCGGTCAACCACTTTTTTGCTAGCATTGGCAAAACTCTGGCTGAAAAGTGCAGAGCTGGTTGTATTAGTAGTACCACTGGTACAAAAAGCTGCAATTCGTTTGTTTTTCTTCCTACAGATGATCATGAGGTTGAAACCCAAATAGCTAACTTAAAAAACAGCTACGCGATTGGTGTTGACGGAGTCTCGGGACAGATGCTAAAGCGTTACAGCAAAATTATTACCCCTTTTCTCACTTACATCTTTAACCTGTCATTGTCTACAGGTATATTCCCCTCGGTGTTTAAGAAGTCTCTGATCCTTCCTATACATAAAAATGGTGATAGAAAAATCGTCAATAACTACAGACCGATTTCGATACTGCCATCTATGTCTAAGATACTGGAAAGGTTACTGAATTGTAGGTTAGTTAAATACTTGGAGAATAACAATCTACTCTCTGAACACCAGTTTGGTTTCCGAAAAGGCAGGTCCACTGGCGAGGCCGTGCATAATCTAACAGACTTCATTGTTAGAAATCTAGATAGGAAACAAAAAGTAGTAGCCATCTTTCTAGACCTTGCTAAAGCTTTTGATACGGTTTCCATCCCAATCCTGTTAAACAAGCTAAATGACTTAGGTATACGTGACAATCAGCTAAACTGGTTCTACAGCTATTTGACTGGTCGCTCTCAACGAGTAAAAATAGGTGATTGTGTGAGTTCTGACCTGCCTGTCACCTACGGTGTCCCACAAGGTAGTATTTTGGGCCCTACGCTGTTCCTGGCGTTCATCAATGACATGTGCAATCTGCAAGTGGATGGTGGACAGCTCATTGCTTTTGCTGATGACACGGTCCTTCTGTTCAGTGCAAAAAGTTGGGACAAAGTAATGAAATTGGCTCAGAACGGATTCGACACCATTTGCGGATGGCTAATAAAAAATCGCCTTACGCTCAATGTTGACAAAACCAAATACATGTCCTTCTCCATCACCAACATTCTATCTGAAATGCGGATATCTGCTAAGTTCTCGATCGTTGCTCACTGTCCACCGTGCTCGGCCAACTGCCAGTGTCCTAACCTCCAAAAAAGCGACCAAATTAAATATCTAGGTATCTTAATAGATAAAAACCTAACTTTCAAACCTCACTTATCACTTCTGTCAGCTAGGGTACGCAAACTTATCTATATATTTAAAAATCTACGTCATGTAGCCAATCAAAAAGTTATAAAAACTGTATATTACGCACTTTGTCAATCAGTAGTTTCTTATTGTATTACTTCTTGGGGAGGCGCAGCGAAAACCCATCTAATAGAACTTGAACGAGCTCAGAGAGCAGTCCTCAAGGTGGCTTACTTTCTCCCTTTCCTCTACCCCACTGTTGACCTCTATGTTAAATGTAATGTTCTATCAATTCGGCAACTTTTTATTTTACATACTATTCTTAAAAAACATTCTGAGCTCACTTACAACCCTCTGTTGATGGAAAATAGGCGACGAAAAAATGTTGTCTGCGCTCCTACTGGTCATTACACCAGATTTGCTCAGAAATTCTACTATTTCCTGGGTGGTTACCTGTACAATCAGGCAAACACCTCCCTATCTTTTTACCCCGTCTCTAATTTCACCTGCAAAAAAGTTACCTCTGAATGGTTGACGCAACTGGACTATGACTCCACTGAAAGGCTTTTAACTGTGATCATGTAACATGTGACTACTTGCACTTTTATCGTATTTTAGACACTAAACTACATTAATTAATTACACATCTTTTTCATTTTATTTTATCATTGTTATTATTTTCTTTTGTGCTGTATCACACACAACCTTGTGTGGCTGCTGGAGTGGGAGCCTGATGTCCTGTCACACAGGAATTTCTCCTACTACAGGCATCAGTCTCTCACAAAGGTACTATTGTTAATTTCATCGCTTATAAGGTGATATTTAATGAAACCAGTGTAACCTTTGTGTAGAGAAAAATAAACGATTTTATTATTATTATTATTATTAATTTTAAAACCGCGCATCCATAGCCGTCAGCCGTCGATTTGAAGATTTTCTTGCAAAATCTTCAATACAATTCAATTCTATCTGTGTTGCATTCATTCAATTTGGCTTCGACATCAATATGAGTAATCGACGCGGCGATTTGAAATTTTCGCGGTTCGAAATTCGGCTGTCAACTGTCAAATGAATCCGATGCCGATTCCGACGGAAGAACCGCGGTAGAACTCCCGATTCCGACGGAAGAACCGCGGTAGCTTTCCTGGTCAAAAGCGTTCCGTTTCACACTTAGTTTCGAGACACTTATTTACTGATATTTAATGAATAGAATGAAATATATTCTTCCGAATCCACACGGACAGCATACTTCTAAAAAAAATGCGTAGAGTCGAATCCGGGTAACATGAAATTAAATCAAATTTAAAAAATAATATAGGTATTTTTATTTATAGAAAATTTGTGGAATTGGAATAACCGCTTTTGTTTTTCTGTGAAATGTGCCTTTGAATAAAAAGTTAAATTAAAGTCAACCTAAGAACACAAAAAAGTTTTAAAAATTCGTAACAATTTTGTCAAAATGACAACACTGTCAAATTGATTTCAATTATGACATTGACAGAAAGAACTGTCGAATTTAAGTTCTTTTTTTTTAATCAAGGGCACCCTCACCTTAATTTCATTCAAGTGGCCAATGGTCGGTGTGGATGGTTGGCCAGCCTCTGGAAAATAAAGCAATAGATAGGTTAGAAAGTAAAACTATTCTACTCGTTTTTCCTCTGGTTTTTATTTTCATCTCCATCTTTTGTTTGATTTCTACCATAAATGTTTTTTGGAGGTAAAGGATGGGAAGTATTTGTTTTTGTTTTAATGGCAACATTAAACTTTACACGGACGACAGCGGAGGGACGTAATAAATCGGTGTTTCCTTGGAAATAAAATTGATGTTTTCCTAGTTTTTGGATCCTAAAGGTAACTAAACCGAGTGTAAAATGTAGAGAATTCGTTGTCTGTTTAGACTTGTTAGTGATTTTGATTGCGGGCTTATGTGGCAGTGTTTTGACAGGCAGTTGACATTGCAACTCTAAATATTTTGTTTATATTTCAGGATGGATCATGTTCGGAGGCTCACATCGATAAACCAATAAAACATTATAAAAAATGGTGTCATTAAAGGATAATATGCGTCCAAGAATTTGTAGTCATGGATGCTAAAGATTTGAGGACTGACAGCACTCTGAGTGAACGCAAGGATGGCAGTAAGTACTCGCAGAGTGTCGTTGCACAGCTGTGTAACCGCAATAAAACATATCAAGATGTCGGAACTAATCCACTGGGTAAAGCGGAGACGGCGGCGGCCGTGCGCCCCTGCGCCGTGATAGGGCCCGACCGGGTACACCCTCCGCCCAGCGCTAATGACCCGTATCTAAAGAAAGGATCAATCGAGCCGTGGCCATGTCCTGACAACATCTACTCTCAGCTACCTGACTACCACCACAAGATGTCCAGCAATCCGAATCAAATGAGGAATATATCTCCGAGACAAACATACCAGGAGAATATGCAGCGCATTATGGTGCCACCGACATACAACTCCATCAAAAACACTGCTGATGGATCAACTTTTAACCTTGTACAGGACAGACCTCCTGTTCTCTCAAAAAATCCTAAACCAAATATGGCTACAGATGCCAAGTTTTGTGATGTGCCTTATACTGTAAATCAAATGTCTAATGAACACAAAAGTTTTAGAGAATCAGAAATAAGTGTACCAAGTGTAAATTCTCCCTTAATGAGAACTATTCCTCATGGATGGTCTCCTAATAGTGGTAATATACATGCTCCGAGGACTTACAGTGGTCATGAAGTGTATCAGTATCAACAGTACACTAACTGTGTGGGGCCGAGACCGCCCATGTTACCAGTAGGCAGGCGACCTCAGACATTTCAAGATGAAGCGGGCTACGTGTATCCAGACTCGTACTATCAAGATCCAAGCTTACGTTTCAGGACATACCCACAGGTAAAGGAGAGGTATCCACAACCAAAGTTTGATTATATCGGAAATTACCCAAATCCTTATCATCCGCCTCCTACATTCCCACCTCATAAATATGACATTCCAAAACCTGGATCTGCTCATCAATACCCTGTTTATACACATCTAAAGTATTTAGAAAGTCGGGGATCTGATCCCAGTATTGATGCTTATCAGAGACCTTCAAACCAACCACCACCTGGTTATACCTTGCCTTTTCGTAATCAAGTTATACATCCTACTTACCCTGGTGTAGGAAATGCTCAACCTAAAGTTTTGCCATACTCCATAGACAGTTCTGGAAAACCAATTGTTACTAATAAACCCTATGACAGTAACAAACTATGCTTAGATTATGACAATGCAAGACATAAATCATATGCTGCAAATGACCCTTATTTTATTAACGAAATGAATAGAATACAGCCTTCTAAAAATCAGATAATGCCCCCAAATTATCCAACAGCTACTATGCACCACATCCCAACCCAACAATATTTAAGAAAGGATATTCACATGAAATCACATGAGTTTATGCCACATTTTAGAAATTTTGATCCATCAGTTGGTGGTTATACTATGATCCGTCATCCTTCTCAATTTTCACCTAATACAACTGCAATATCTCCTACTGATTCAAATACTAGTAATGATACCACACAAACTCAAGGAACTAATCAAGAAGATTGTGGTTATGTAAGTCAATCTTCATCGGCAAGTATAAGGAGTCTAGAATCTGGTGTCAATAGAATGCCCAGTGAGTATTATAAAAGACAGGAGTATAGGTATGGACCTATCGGAAGCACGCATATGCGCGCAAAACATGAAGTCAAAGGCAAGAAACAAATCGATGTCAGACAGTTTTTATCAATGTGGAATGAAGGTGATGAAGACAATGCTGAAAATAATAATAAAGAATCAAATGCTCAGACAGGTACAAGCAATGTTAAGAAAGATGATAAACAAGAACAATTGTATGTACTTGGATTGGTAAATGTTCCAAGCGATGAGCTTAGTAAATATGATCACATACAAACGGTTTCGAAATTGCCAGAACATATTAAGGGATATAATAGTATTGAACTTTTAAAACAGTATGAAGAAGTAGTTGAATCATCAAACATAGGTTCATTCAAATCACCAGTTTCTAAAAATTACTCTATGCCTCTGAGGGACCATCGTAATACACCAAAACAAGTTGTGGAAGTTTTACCTAGACCAATATCCCCTTTAGATGTAGAAGCGAAAATAAGTCAATCTGTTATACACAAAGAGGTTGGTTGCAATTTTGAAATTAAGCCATGTAGTCCCAAAATGCTTAATGTTGAAATACCATCTCCAGTTCAAAATGTTTTGGGTGAAAGAATTATAGAAAAAGTATCTAATCCACAGTCTAAAGTTACAGAATCATCTTTAACTGTTCGGCCAGATGATTCCTTACATATTAATTTGAAAAGACAAACTTCTCTCCCAAGTTACGAAAATTCAAGTTGTAAAATTTTAAGCAATAGTTTTGCAGCTCATAATGTAGATTCTGATAAAACTGATTACAGTATACAAGATTTAGAGATCAATTCTGGAGTTTGTCTAGCTTCATTGCCGAGGCTAGATAATGAAATAGAGCTAAATTTCCCAGAAGTCAACCAACAATTTATTGATGCCAATAAAATAGACAATACCTCAAAAGAACAATCTAAACGGAAAGAATCTGATGATGTTGTAGAATTGAATAGCTTAAAAGAAAATGTCGATGATAATAAAGACATTGAAGGTCAAAATTTAAAATTTTCACAACATGATTCCCAAAAGGAGTACACAAGATTAAACAGTTATAGAAAAAGTAATCCAACTGAACATTCTGAGAATATTATGACAGCTGTGAGAACAGATAGCGTTATTATTAAGAATCCCGAAACTCTTAAAAATAATGTTGCTAACAGTCCATATAATGATGACAAAAATTTTATAAGTGAAGAAACACATGTTCCTGTAAACCTTACATCACATACCAACGTAAATATCCAAACGAAAGATCCAGGGTCAGATTCGCAATATCACCAAGATAAAACTGAGACTTACGCTGCCATTGACTTTAGTTTAAATAAAAATGACCTTAATAGAACACATAAAGCTTCAAAAAGAACAAAGGGGCGGATTTCCAAACAAAATTTTAATGAAAAAAATAAACCCACAACAAATAACTTTTTTGGAGTTCCTTTAATTAATACTAATACACACAACAAAGATAATCAATTCCAAAAAACAAATATGGAAACTGGTATTCAAGTGGCAACGACTTATAAAAAAGATTCAAATAGTTCCAGTTATTTACCAAACATAACTTATGAAGAAATCGATAATTTCAATCAGTACAGTTGCAAGGCTGACTTCGATGATGTTATGAAAAAATTAACGGCGAATGATTTTGACATGACTAGTGCAATCAATTTGGAATCTAATAATATTACTAATGAAAACGGTGGTTTGGATAAAAACTCGAGATTAAGTTTTAATGAAAAACATTTCAAGCCCAAGATTGAACACTCTACAAAAAATGAACAATTCGCAACATCGTCACAGCAATTGAATAACCTCAATAATGACGAAACGGAAATCTTTAAAGCAAAAGAAAAAAGCAATCAACAACCAAAAGAAAATAAGAAATTAGATAGAAATGAATCAAAAATAGAAGAAGAACCTCAACATCAACCTCATACAGATGATAAAGAGATAAAGTGTGTTGAAAATAAATTGATAGAAAAAGTTGGCATTCCATTAGTACATCAACAAACAGAGTTTGAAAAATTAGACATAGACTGCTTAACCGTAGAAAAACACAGTATAAAAACTAAAAAAGATGAAGACATTGAAAAGGTAGTTGTAAATAATGTCTCTGAAAAAGATAAGCCTATACCTACAGAGTTTGAAAATCCTAATGTCGGCACGTCGACTGGAGAAAGCCAGAGTGCAATGGCAATTGAAAAAATAACTAATGATGAATATGACATTACAGCAGTACTACATCAAGAAACGGAGTGTGAAAATTCTAAAATAGACAAGTTATCCGAAGCAGAACAGAGTATAAAAACAAAACAACTTGTAGAAATTGAAAACGGAGGTGTAAATAATTTATCTGAAAAAGATAACATAACAACAAGGTTTAATAATCCCAATATCGACACGTCTATTGGAGAAAGCCAGTGGCCACCAGCAATCAAAAACAAAACTAACGATAATTGTGACATTCCAGAAGTACTATATCATAAAACGGAATGTGATAAAATTAACTTAGACAAATTATCCGAAGCAGAACAAGGTACAAAAACAAATCAACTTGAAAAAATTAAAACCATATCTGTAAATAATGTATCTGAAGAAGATAAGAAAATACCAGTAGAATATGATAATCCCAATTTAGTCACGTCAGCTGGAGAAAACAATAGTGCAACCCAAAAAATAGTGAACGAAGAATGTGCCATCACAGCAGTACTACATCAACAAACGGAATCAGAGAAACTGGATACTGACAAGTTATCAAAAAAAGGACCGAGTAAATATGAAAAATCGTTTGAGATTGAAATTAAAAATGTAGATGTCAATAATTCATCAGGAGATAGGGAAAAAAAGAGTGTTAAAAAACATTTAGGGGGAATTGAAAATAACGGCACAAATATTTTAAATGAAACTAACGAAACTTTCAATTTAGACATGCCAATTAAAAAAGAGCAATGTACAAAACTAGATCAAGCAGAAGATTATCTCGTTAATACTGAACAGCAACCAAAGAAAATACAGAATTCTGATTCTAATATTTTAACTATAGGTGACCACAGTATACCATTGGAATCACAAATCCAAGAAATTAAAATTTTAGATCCAAATACATTGCCTGACACTACACATGAACAATGTAGTATACAAGAAAATATTACCTTAGTTGCCAAGATTTTAAACGAAAGAGACCAAAGTGCACAAACAAAACAGCAAATAGCGGATATCGCTACAGATCTGGCCAACGAAGAAAATAATAAAACCATTGAAGAAAATATCAGTCTAGACTCAAGAACGTTGGCAAAAGGAGAACAAACTGGGAAACTACAACCACATTTAGCAATTGCACCAACAATAGGAAAAAATGAAATGGATTTGTTAACCAAAGATGACCACAGTATAACACAGACAAATTTATCACCATCGCTAAACGAAACCTTCTGTACAGACTTAGTATTCGAAGACGCACAGACTCCAGTACAGAAACAAAATTTAGAAGAAACAGGTACTATAACTGAAAAAGACGAGAGTTTCATTAAGAATGAACTATTTTCAGGAAAGCTTTATTTAGATGAAACAAAATTGAAAAGTGTAGAGATTAAACTACATTATGATAAAATAATGAATGAAAAGGTCACATTTGATGATTTCGCTGATGAGGAACCTTATTCGTCAAAAAATGACAGATCACAACTGTCGTTAAAAAATTACAATTTAGACTCAAAAATGTTAGTCGAACAGCGAAGTGTAGAAATACAACAGAGAGATAGAAAAAGTAAAATAACCACAGAAAACCAAGCTATTTTACTAAATGAAATGCCACAACTATCGACAGAAAACACCAACTACGATACAGAAATGCTAGTTGACCAACAAATGATCGAAAAAAAAATGCAACGTGATGACATATACAAAATAGCAGATACGGTATCCAAAATAGATCAAAGTATGTCTCAAAAATTGCAATCAGAAGAAGACGTAGATATGCCAATGGCAGAAGTAAATTCACCGCACGAAAAGTCTTTTTGTCTTAAAGAAGATAGTTTAAATGATGTTAGCCCTGTTTATTTGATAGAAAATTTACCATTACCTCCTAGTTTATCTAATGATTTGAATGATTCAAACGAATTATTACATAATGATAATTCAAGTAATAATAAACGTGATAAAGAAATCAAACATTACATTGATTGTAATTTAATCAAACATATTTACAAAAATAATAATATTTTCTATAAAATTAAGCTTTATTCCCCTCAAGTTCAAAATCTTATTTTGCATGTGGAAGGTTTCATTAGCTGTAGTAATAGTAAACCATCTGAAACTATTTTGTACAATAAAGTTGGGGAGAACGAAACAACAAATAAAATTGTTAACAAAGATTCAATAACTAATGAATTGCCATGTAATTCTGAAATATTTGACGTAAAGATAGGTACTAAAGAAGCATTAGAAACACAATATAATGATTCTGAGTTGCTATCTCCAACAACAACAACACCAGTAACAATGACTAGCGAACCTGTTAAAGAGATGAATACACTAAATGTTGAAAACAAATCAAAGTTCCAGGATCAATCTCAACTCCAGTTTGACAAAAAACGTAACTCACCCAAACCCGTGACTGTACAACCAGATTTCAATTCAAGTTATTCAACTATTGAGAAAGTCATACCCTCAATCATTATGAAAAGTCTCGATTCATCAAGTAAAAACGAAAAAAATATAATGGTTGATTACGTTTCTTCCAAATGTGAAGATATCAAAGAAAATGAGTCTAGTTTACCAGATCGTGACAGCACCCCTGCGTTTGCTGATTGTGTAAGTGTATTTCCACAAAAAACTGATAAAATTGATAACAACATTACAGAAAATCCTTATTGCGGAAATACTAATTTAGATGAGACAAGTGGTTTGAGATACACGGCAGACACAGAAAATGAAAGTGTTGACATCAATAATAGTTTACATCACAACAACATCGATGTTACTTCTGAACAAAATGATATAACGTTACAAGCCACTTACGACCAAAGTTTGGCAACGCCTGTAAGTGATGAAGAAAATGTTGGTTACTCATTAGATAAAAACATACCAGAAGTAATAAAATCAGACCAGAGCAACAACTTTCCGATAATAAAACATAATCGGCTTAAAAGATCTTTGTCAGATTCAGCGTTAAACACTTACGGGCTAGATAATAATAGAGACTTAAGTTGGCCAATTAAACGCAGAAAAATTGATGAAAATACTTTAGAACAAAATATGATAAACGAAAGTATTTGTAGATTAATACAAGCCAGCAGAAGAAACTCAGTATCGACTTTTGAGAACGATGAAAATGTTTCATTTTGCATATTAATTGATGATACTTGTATATTAACAGAAGGAAACGCAGAGGATAAAATCTGTTATGCAGAAATAACTGAAAGCACTGAGAACGATTCCATGCATCAAAGTGAAGATAACGTCGTAATGGGTTCACCACTTTCACAAAGCGATATAGACTTAATGACTACTGAAACGGTGATTTATCAGTGCAAGGATGACGCCGAAAATGAAGGAACCTGGGTGGAAGATATTGCTTGCGTTGAAACAGTAAGCTGCGAAGATGTTATAGAAGAATTAGTCATGAGTTCTCCGTCTCCTGAACATGATTTCAATGATACAGTAATCAGTGACAATGTTGCTGAGGACGTCGTCATTAGTTCTCCGTCATCCATTAAATATTTTGAGGATGATTTCGTTAATGTTGCACCAACTTTTAGTCATGATTGGGTCGAAACATTGGTTGATAATGGCGTTGCGGAAGATGTAGTTATTGATTCATTTCTAACTACAAAGGATTGTCTTGAAGAAGAAATTCGTACTAACCTCGAGGAAACCATTTCAAACTCTTCATCAAATCTTAAAGGTGATTGGAATGAAATTGTAGATGAAAATACAGGGGTTAGTTCTGTTATGTCTCTCAGGAAAGATTGGAATGAAACGGTAGCAGATGTCAATAACGAAGACGATGTGGTCGCTTATCGTCATTCACCAACTAACTATGATTGCCTTGAAAGAAGTGTAATCAAAATTAACAAAGAAAATGTTCTTATTACTTCACCTTCCAAAATGTGTGTCACTAAATCTGAAGTTAAAGGAAACGTGACTAGAAGCAATATGGACTCGTGTTTAAAACCCCAGCGTAGTCGTAGCTTTGAAAGAGTTGTTAAAGTTACCGATGTAATGATCACTGATTCTCCGTCGTCTTCAAAAGACCATCTTGAATACAATGATACTGAACTATCGTGCTATGATTTGCACGAACACGCAAACAAAGTTAAATCTATGTATGGGGAAAGAATGACTGATAGTGATGCT
The DNA here is from genome assembly GCA_958496205.1 of Idaea biselata. Lineage (NCBI taxonomy): Eukaryota > Metazoa > Arthropoda > Insecta > Lepidoptera > Geometridae > Idaea > Idaea biselata. The sequence goes on from OY292396.1 coordinate 20,730,511, forward strand.
CAAATAGTTGATACATTATTTAGAACACCCCAAATGGATGTGAATAAAACGTTACTACACGATCCTCTTGAGTTAGATATAAGCGCTAAATTATCTCATATGGAGTATTCAGATGACAGTTCGTCTGAATCTTCTCATCAAAAGAGTTCAACGTGTATATTCTCGGGTTATACTGATTATAAATATAATAATAGTGATATTGCAAAATGTAACACGTATCAAAAAGAAAATATTGCCGCAATAAAATCGAAGGCAGCCTTACTTAGGCATGCTTGTAATGAGTCTAGTGAAACAGATAATTATTTATCCGCGATATGCCCGCAAGATAAAACTTTACACTCTTGTGAATCCAGTGCTGACAATGTATTCACTTACGAAGACTCAAATTATACATCTAGTTCCCCCGAAGTTTCTTCAACAACTTCTGAAGAAAGAAATTCAGGTATTTTACTAAAAATAACTAATTTGAACGGCTCACGAATTTCACAAATTAATGAAACTAAATCCGATCCTAAACCACGGTGTAAGTTTACAGAGAAAAAAGATTATTCTAGTAATCGTTTCCCTAACCGTCCATTAATTACAAAAGCAGCACAAAAGTATATACCACCCGTTAAAGAATCTATACGTGACCTTAAAGTTAAAATATCTTTACCCCCACAAAGACTTCTAAAATTTAAAGAATTGAAGATATCAAAAAATGTAACAAAGGTTACAAATAAAAGTAGCACCAATATTGCAAAAATCACTAAAAAACCAAAACCATTATTTGAAGATGTTCTGAAAAGCATAGATGAAATCCAAAGAAAAATGCACAGAGAAAAGAAAAAACCTAAGATTACCATACCTAAAGTTGTAATAAAGAAAAATGAATATGGTTCTCATTATGCCAGCACTCCAACGAAAGAAGCTTTCAATCCGGACCTTACTGGCAGAAAATGGCAACCATGGGTTTTTATTGAAAGAAATAACTTCATAGATAAGATGGCCTTGAAAAACAACACTAAGGCAGTGTTTAATCATAGAAAAAAATGTTTTGTTTTAGCAGAAAAGTTTAAAAAATATAAGTCTGCAGTAAGCAACACAAAGTTTATCATATCTCGACCAAGTTCCATCAAATCTTCAGGTCAGTTGAAATATACTATCAGATTTAAACACAATTATTGATGGTCGGTAGTTGGTTTGAAATGGTTCCTAACTTTGTGTAATCTACCTAAAGGTAGTTAATAATATAATATATTTACTATTCCCACCCCAAAGAATTTAGCTAGATACCAATAATTTCTAATTTCCATTATACCTACTACTATTCCATATATTTAGTTAACGTTAACGTTTAGTTACCCATTTTATTAGTTTACCTATAGTTTAGGAATGCGCCAAATTCTGTACTAAGTGTGATAAAAACATAGCAAAGATTTAAGGCATTATTTCGTTGTACATTGATGAATAGTTTATGTAGTGCAATATGATCTGATTTCGTTAAAGATTTTTAAAGTTTATTAGATTCGATTTTCATTCCATGTGTATAATATTAATTTGGTTTAGTTTTCCTGTTCTTTAACTTACATAATGAATTTAATTTATCAAATTATCCTTGTGTTACTAAAAGTTTTGTCCCTTTGAGACATAATAAGTGTTTTAATTATTGTAGGTAAGTATAATTGTTTTTACTTTTTTTAAATTTAACTTTTACAGAATTTACCTACTGTTTTATTTATACTATTGATCTTTGTATATTTTGGATATTTTATTTATTTATACTTATCTCATTGTTTCGTAAGGTATGCGTAAGGTACGTTAACTACCTACCTTCCCTTATTGTCCAATGAACATGTTCTCAATGAACTGCTCACATAATTATATCATCGTATATAATTATAAAACTGTACTCCTAAGCATTAATAATGTAAATGACTGAAAGTTTAAGACGTCATCTCCGGTTTAGTTAAACCTTTCCTATACCTACATAATAATAATAGCATTGATGAATTCGAATTTGAAAATTTTAGTTTCGTGTTAAAAATGCAAAAATAATTTATAATTTAAAATGACTACTATTTTACTAATAATAATGTAAGGACATGACTAAAATGTATTACTTTTATTAGTCATGCATATCCATTCTCAATGAGACGTTGTCGTATTAAAAATTTGGGTATGTTTTACTCACCGTTTTAAAATTATTATCTATTTTAAAGTCTATGTACTCTTGTTAACGTGAATCAAGGTCGAAACCGCCTATAGATACATATTTATAAGTAGTACTCACAAAATATTGATGAACATAATACCGATTGAGAAGTTCGCTAGTACTAGTAGAGACGTCTTTAAACTGAGAATAAGTATAAAGTACAAAAAGTTTGATGATAGATGATAATATCATTAATATACGTATGAGTATATCATTAAACATATTTTAAATATACACATTATTTATGCAAGCATATTATTAATCATTGTATATTATTGATTGTACGTCTTAATGTTGTTAAAACAACACTAGGTAGGTAGTAAAATTACAGCGTGAAATAACCAAAGCCAATACTCAGAAATGATTGATTGTTGGACAAAAATGTACTTTGATAGTTATGTGAAAAATTATCCAACTTAAGTGTAGAAAAATAGCGCTGTGTGTGTACGTACAGCTCCATTCATCAACAGCTGCAAAGTAGGTACCTAACTTTAAAATGAATTGATGGTTAATATTAATATGTGAGTTACTTTAAGTTTCCATAAAATTTATAAAATGTTATTGCACATACTTATACGCGCATTGTAATGTGCTAACAGTGCCTTTTATATCGTGCTCATATTACTGCACTACACCAAATATAATTTAATGTAGTTTTTATTGATAATGTTATAAAATTCTGGGGTTTTCGAAATATTTTGGGAGTATATATTTATTGATCTCATAACCAAGGCACCGACCGTTTCAATATACGCTTGTTTGTGCCTATATGAAATAAAATATTTTGATATCTTGTACAGGGTGTGTATTTAATATAATATACCAAATATGTGCTTTTACATCCTGCTCACTTGCAGGTACTACGTATTTGCAACAGTTGCCTTTGTAGATAATGTAATGCGTGTCCGTAGTATGTAAGATATATTAATATTTATTAGTATTAGTTATACGTCGTCCCTTATTATACCTACCTATACTATTGAACTATTTATTAGTAAGTTAAAACGTAGAGATTTAACGTTAATGTGATGCAAATTCTGTTAATTTGTTACAAATTAATGAAGGTACAAATTAAGTCCAATGACGTTAGGACTCTACATTTTAGAGACGTTCTCCATCTATATTTAATTTAGTTGTATTCCCATAAATAATAATTTTAAAATGTAAATTCTATTGTAAATAGTAAAGTTTTCATTCCAAGATAAAATCTCTTAGCTAATGTAAGTTTAATGAATGAGCGAAATGATCGTTGAAGAGATTTTATCGCAACAACAACATAGCCTGACTGATAATAACGATATCATAATGATCATTATTTATAATTGTTTTTCTTTAAAAAGTTTTAGAAACATTGTATGTTTGTTATGCACTATCGAGTGGATTGTTGATTTTTATTATTTCTCGCACTTTGTTGGCCATTGTTGTAATTTAAGTAAGTGAATGTTTTCAGTTGATCGATTAGTTAGATTTATAAAATTATACCTATATTTATAGGGGTTACGGAAAAATATAGATTTTATTTTAAAGTTAAGTTTATTTGAATATTTGTGTTAAAAGTAAACGTTATAGCATATTTTTATGCCAGTAAAACACGTGATCATGTTTGGTGATAAAATAAACGTTACAAAAAAAAACTAAGAGTGTTAATGTATGCTGTGTGTTACCACACGTCATTGTTTATCGGGATTATGTTTTGTTTTCGAGTGAAACCTAGTTTTAAATTTGTTTTTAAAGTGACCAAATAAATGTGTTCTTAATAAAACGATTGTTTTAATTGCCATAGGTATATTTTATTTTATAGCTAAGTGTGGATATTACGGTTTTACAAATCGTACAATTTCACACGGGTATGGTCACTTTGACAGCTTCTTGTCTTATAGCGCTGATCAGATCTTGATTTACTAGGAACACGAAGCGGAGACCAGCAATCTGAAACAATATAATCAAATTAAAGACATTTTATCGGGTGTTTAATCGCGTGGTGTTTATTACTTTTAGCATTGTTTCAATGCTCAACGTTTCGAGACCTTTACAGGCCTCTTCCTGAGGATTGACGTAACGTTGACGTTAGGAAACTTTGAGAGTTGAAATAATGTTAAAAGTAGTAGTAAACACCACGCGAAAAATGTCTTTAATTTCAATACAACATCACGAATACAGAAGAAAAATCTACAATATACATTAGGCGTCTTTTCGGAACTTAATACTTATAAAGGTCTTTGTTAACTACGGAAGGAGAGAGTTTTTTGGAATTAAAATCAGTACTATAAACATAATACCTAAGAAAATAAAATGTGTAGATGAACATAAAACATGTTATGAGAAAAATAACAAATGGATACATTTATATTACCTACCTACAGTTCAATGAAAAATAAATAATATTATATAGGTAATCAAATGACGACAACATAACCGAGGTTAGAATAATAAATTGTTTTCGGACATTTCTGTAGTCTTTCATTAATACCCTATAATATTTATTCAGTTTTCGTTTGGCAGAATTATTGCCCAATACAACGACAACGAAAAGCAACGCGTACAGTAGAGCGCTTTCCTGCTCTTCGTTTATTTTTACTGTGACGTAGCAGCGGTTATGGCATAGCACCACATTTTACCAATAGACGCTCTCCATCCGTCAACATGTCAACCTTTGAACAGAATAGTTCAGAGGAACTTGATGTTAAACTATTAGACCAGGGGTTCCCTAACTTATTTGAGACGCGCCCCCTTTCGACCTTAAAAAAAATCCACGCCCCCCCGTCCAGTCAAGATTATCAAGTCAAAATAAAAAAGTGTTCAAAATAAGCATTTTTATTTTTTTCAGTCACTCAAAAGGTATTTGGTAAGTACCAAATATCTTTGATAGCGCCCGTGAGGTGACCGCGGGGCCAGTCTAGAGGCTGATATTGGCCGACTGAGAAAACAATATTATGTTCTTGACAGGCGTCAATTTCAAATAATGTCATCAGTCGTATCGAGCCGTCTGAAATGCATTCTCTCAGCCATCGCAGGTTTTTATACTTAACTGTACAGGTGGCCCGCGCCCCCCTGTAAATATCTCTACGCCCCCCTGGGGGGCGCGCCACCCAGTTAGGGAACCCCTGGATTAGACAGAAAGCACCTCCCAACTCTACCTTTAAATGCTATAACTACAAATGCAACGCACAGGGTACGTTGCACTGTCATCCCAGCAACGGGACATTTGAATTCAAACCGAATTTGGCTTTGCGAGCCACCTTCGCTCACTTCATTCATAAATAGCTAAGAATCGACGTCGACACATACGTTGTAGTGGACATCATTATCATCATTATTAATATGCTACCTATGGGCTATTTTTTAATAATGAAATTATATTTAATTGATCAAGAAATAAAGAAGTACCTACTAATTTTTTATTTTTTTTTAATAACGATTTCCACACATTTTTTTAGTAAAAATCGGTTGAGTTGCAAGTTATAGTTTAATTTAAAGTTATAAATGTCAATTGTAATGATGTTGTTATACAGGAATGCAGTTGTACAGTACAGTCCAGCAGTAGCATACGAGGACGAGAAACATTTTCCTGATCGACAAAACACTTTTGTCCCTTCTCGTCGTTTGCGAAAAAGAGCCGGATATTTTTCACATAAAACATTTACAAAATGTTACTCGTACCTCCTCTTATGCTACTACTAGAAGTCGAAATAAAAACCACAATCTTAACCCTGCGTACTTAACCTACCTCGATGACACTATTGTGGTTGAGTTTAACTTTATTCCCTTGAAGAATGGGTCTTCCGTCAACGAATATGGGCCTCTTCCCCTCGGATGTCATGAAGAAATCCCCGCTGTTCCTGAGCCGGATCGTGGCCTGCTTCCGGGAGACCTTCGCGGCAGGACCCTCGAGGCTCAAGTCGACGTCGATCGGAAAGTCCCGGGTACTCCTGCCTACTGCGATCTACGACAAACATATGAAGTAGATAAATAGGTGCCTCAATTACACACGAGGTGTGGGACGTGAGTTTATTAAGTACTAATTTAGTCCAGCGGTTACACCCCCGTTGGTTGGACCTAAGTATTACACGTAATGGTACTCGTAGATGCTGTCTAAAATAAAGTACCCTGACCTGGAAGGTACCTGTTCACTCGTCATCTCTCATAAGGATGCCTGATCCATCATAGAGCTCAAAATACACGGGAGACACCGACTCTGCAACTCTATAGGTAAAGTTGCAGTGTCAGTGTTGCCCGTTTATTTTGAGCTTAATAGCTATTAGGTACATATGCATGCAAAAAGTTATGCGCGATATGCCCATCGATTTGATATGTCCGTCACTGGTCAGGACAAGTTTTATAAGGATATGGCAAAAAAGTCAGTCCATTTATGGTCCATCTCTATTATACGCAAAAAAATACAACGTATAGGTACATATTCCCGACAATGCTATGGTACAAAGTTAGGCCATAACTCATAAGCATACCTTTTACCTATAATTTTCTGTAGTAGGTAGGTAGAGGTACTCCTCGTAATCAAGAAGTGAACCATAATCGATTTTAATAACGATAATGTGCAAGTAGGTAGGTACTGCAGGGTAGTTCCAACCAATATGGTAAATTATATTAGGTGGGGTGCTTGAAGCTTGTTAGTGTCTAACTACTTACTGTACTAGGTAGTACAGTGAGTACAGTACTAGGTAGTACAGTAAGTAGTCAGACACTAACAGACTTTAGGTAATTTTAGACTCTTACTTAGTTGCTAGATAAAGCGTAGCTAACTGTTAGTACTGACTAATGTCATATTGAGGAAGGGCGTTTTAAGCCAAGCGTCCACCACCCGGCATCGTACGCACTGGACGCATCGCATCAAACGGATTGTAATATTCTTTGTACGCAAAGTCACAGAAGAAGTGCGTCCACCAATCCGCATCGTACGGATCGCTCGAATCTGCTACTTTATATACAAGAATATTGCGATTCTTTTGATGCGATCCGTCCGATGCGTACGATGCCGAAAGGTGAACGCTCAGCTTTAGTGTCAGCGTGTCTGCTCACGCACGAACGCCCTAAGGAAGAACATCAGAGTGAATGGGACTTACTTGGGACACTGCACTGCAGATGCAATTAGGAACTCAAGAAATGCAAACAGATATACGAGTAGATTATCTCTACCATATCTTATTAGTATCAGTCAAGTTAGAAGTTAGATATTTCACATTACTATTAAATGACATACCAATGCGTAAATAAATTGTTAAGTAGGTAGGACAATTTAGGGACATATAACATGGGTTTAATTTGATTTAATTTGTACGAGAGGCCGAGATGGCGTCAGCGTGTCTTCGCCGCCTCTCGAGAGGGTTTCACCCTTAAAAGTGTTTTTCGAGACGAGGTCCGACTGGACCACCCGCCCCCAGAGCAAGCTGACGTGCTGCCACAGCTTCTGGCTTTGCTCTGGCATAGCGGCGCGAAGGACGCCGAGGGTTTTTAGTGGGTATACCCGGTCACCTACCACTCTAGGCCAGGGGGACCCTCACTCGGCCGCTCTCAGATTTTTACTCGTAAAAAAAACCTCCCCATCTTCAAAAAACCATTACCTATCATACTATCCAACTTTAAAAAAAAAAGAAGACGTCGTTTTATAAAAAAAAATATATTTTATGAATGAAGTAAAAAAGTACTAAAGTAGGTAAACGGTATAACCAAGTAGGTACCTTTGTAAGAATGTAGTATCACGCTGTCGCAATATTAACTCGTCTACTGAATTAACTCCACTAGGCTCACGTATGCACAGCTGTTAATTGGAACAATTAATAAAGACGAATAACAACATCCTAATAACCTTGTTCAAATTCAGCAGTCGTTTGCTCAAACGCCGAGCGCCCACCGGCACCGATAACTACCTACAACTTACTAGTAGTTCACACAATTTATTGCAAAATTTAAAAGGAAGAATCACGCAAGCAGTACGAAAACAATCTAATTTATTAACCACGTATTTCTTATAAATTCGCGCCCTGTTGTTAATTTGTCGTTTTTTTTAATGTTCGTGTAGGAACTAATGCGGATCAGACGTAATGAAAATATTACTGGCCGGCCACTTTGGACTTAGAAGAGTTTTGTTCAAATACTGTTTGTTGTTATCGTAAGGTAAACTGTGCTTAAGTAAATAATTTTAATGCTAATATGTGTTTTTGAAATACCGAACTTGTTGTGTTAAAAAACAGTAAAAGAAATAAAAGCATTATTGTTTGTTACAAAAATAATAATTAACCATCGTATTATTGGATCTAGGTGCCAACTTGAACAGAGAAGGATTACTCTATTAGGGTTCCATAACCAAAGGGTAAAAACGGGACCCTACTACTGAGACTCCGCTAGCTGTGTGTCCGTCTGTCACCCAGGCCGGTCGTCATAAACCGTGATAGCTTGACAGTTGAAATTTTCACAGATGACGTATGTATTTCTGAAGCCGCTATAACAACAAATAAGTACTTAAAACAAATATTGGGGGGTTCCCATACAACAAACGTAAATTTTCAACGTCAAACGCAACGTTAGCACGATTTATTTTTACCACTGGCGCCATCTAGTGATAAACTGGCGTGAGTGGTATAGATAAATGCAAACGTGCGTCGTCGTTACTTGTACTGATTTCGCTTGGTCCAGTGTTTATTTTAGGGTCCTGCACCCAGTTGTGATAATGGTACGGAACCCTTCGTGCGTGAGACCGACTCGCACTTGGCCGGCATTTATGATAGATTAGTTCACAATTTCGCAAAGTGAAAAAGTTAAGCCCGCTTAAGGAAATTTTCCTAAGTGGAGAAAGAATTTTCAATGTCTAAAAATACACTCTGGATAGTGGATAGTCTATAGTGTTTGTTATATTAACTAGCAGCTCCTCGCTGTTTCACCCCTCGCTGAATATCGGGACAAAAAGTAGTAGCTTAAGTGTTATTCCAGTACGTCTCAATAAGTCTCTTAAGAGGATAGTCTCCATTCTCTTTCTCCATACAAACAAACATGCATACAAACATCCATACATACAAAGGCAGATGCATAGTCATGACAGATATAAGTTTTATGGCATAAACATATTTGCTCTAATGTCTTTATCCAGGGAGGAAAATTTAAACTACGTTTGTATGGAGAAAGAGAATGGAGACTATCCTCTTAAGGGGGCGAAAACTCTGTATTCTGACATGAAAATTGGTAGTACACATACAATAGGGGGCGGGTTAATCCTTATCTCATCCTAATTCTATCCCAACCCAATCCCGTTTCCTGTAAGAAACCGCAGGCATAAACTAGTCTATTTATAAAGTAGCATGGCAATTATGGCATTAGTTCCAAAAATAAACAGAATACAAATACAATTTCCATTTGTCTGTCTGTACACCTCAGTGGTAAAAACAAACAAGATAGAGTTGTTGACACATTAATTGAACTGATACGGTTATCAAGAACCGTACCTAACCTAGGCTGGTAGTTATTAGCGGACAAATGAACAAGCCCAGTTCTTCGATAGCTGGCTAGTGTTAGTGGCTTTACAATGTAGTTCTTACATCGTAAATTCGTAATACTTAACCTTGGCTACGTTATTACGTGAGCAAAAAGTGTTATCTTCATACTTATATCGAGTTTATTAGCGCATTTATTGTAATTATGTTTTAATTATTCAGTCAGTTTATTTCTGATTTAGTCTTGCGAGCGATCACGGGGCAATTCGCCTTTTGATACTACCGTTTATTAGCGTCTGATATTGAACTAGGTATGTTATTTATTTATATATTTTTCGTCGGTTTTCCCACACTTTATCTAATAAACTTTTTAAATTCACACGATTTGTTAACATAGTTACCGACTCGCGACCAAGACCATTGTAACATGGTTGAAACGTCGAGGTAAGAAAAATAAATAATAATACGCGATGAAGAAAATGTAACTTTATCTAATAGTTGGTGCCTCGATTTTTGAGATACTGATTCGGAATTTAACTAAGTTTCGGTTTCACCCCCCCGAAGGGTTCCCGCCTTGTCGTGGCGGGGGGGCTTAGTAGCCGTGGCCTGGACACCCACGGTGAACCAAGAGGAACCCACCCGAGGGGCCGCTCGAGCTTCGGCTCGCGGCCGGTAGGTTACGTCCGTAACTGAGGTGGGCCGCAGTGTGCAACATTGCGGCTGAGGGTTTCGGAGCCGCCGCAGGAGAGGAGTGTCGGTGTTGCGTTGCCGCTCTCCCTATCTGCCGCGGCCTCGGCGGGGCCGCCAACGTTGATGGCGGACGCGGTGGGGCTGCAGGGGAAGAGGAGTGTCGGTGTGTCGTTGCCGCTCGCCCTATCCCCTGCAGCCGAAAAGTGGTCGGCGACGGGGCCACAGACCTCACCCGTCGCAGGGGAACCAGGGGTGTCCAGACATCGCTGGTTCCCCTAAACGGCTCTTGGCGGCGTGTCCGCGCCGCCTTTCGAGAGGGCTTCGCCCATTTGGGCGCTTGGAGATGGGGTCCACCCGGACCACCCGCCGCTAGAGCTTGCCGAAGTTATCCGAAAGGTTCCGGCAAGCTCTGGCAACTGCGGCGCGAAGGACACCGAGGGGTTTAGTGGGTATACCCTGGCCGCACACCATCTTGGCCGGGGGGACCCCCACACACCGGGCCGCTCTCCCCCGAGAGCGGCCTGACGGTCTTAAGGAGATTCCCCTCGTAAAAAAAAAAAAAAAAAAAAAAAAAAAAGTTTCGGTTTCAATCTCGTGACTTTTATATTTATTATTCTAATTCTATTACCCGTGACCAGCAGTGGTAGCATACTACCACGAAAGACATTCTTGTCGTGGTCGTACTAAAGAGTTACTGTAAAGTCCTCGAAACGTCACTGGGGCGTTAAAAAATACTTCTTGAGGAGCCATCTCCTACCGGAGTTTGGCTATCATATCTAACTACGGAATACATCAGCTGCGCGGAACATGGATCTGGGTAATCAAGCAAGTTGGACCACGTTTTGAGAGTTCTGAGCCATGAGGTGGTCTCTTAAAAGAGCATTAAAAAACAAAATTGAAATCGATAAATTAATTTAATTTCTATTTAATTATTTGTCAATAAAACATTAGATTTTCCTTCTGTTTTCGCGATGTTGTAAAAATTAGGCAGTCAATTCTAAAGAAGGGACCTGGAAAGGTCTCGAAACGTTGAGCGTTGTAACAATGCTAAAAGTAATAAACACCACGCGATTAAAACCGAAAACTTTAATTTCAATATAACATTATTTTTGATCCAGTCTTACGAGCAGTCTGCACTGGACTGGTTTAATCTGCAGATTTGAAAACAGTAGGTAGGTAATATTAAACAACTGAGCCTAACTCAAAATAACAAAAACAAAATATATCTCATATTGTATTTCGCAATTAGGTGAGCACATAACACATAAACGATAACTAAGGTATTTTCGTATTTCCTCAACGTACAATTTGTGAGACGCCACCTGTTGTTTACAAAACAAACAAATTACCTATATAACGTATGTACTAACGATATAGGATTAGTATGTAAACTTGCCTTTTTTCTGAAAACATTGCATTTTCCTACAGCTTACGTGAACTTTCCTACAAATAAAAGACCGGTCCCGGGAACAAATTTGTATGAAATATGGGCAACTGTAAGAGCGCCGCAAGGCGCTAACTACTAGATAAACAGTGGTTATAGGTAGGTACCTACCTATATCAGTATAACAAATACTTCGTTTTTAGGGTTCCGTAGCCAAAGGGTAAAAAAGGGACCCTATTACTGAGACTCTGCTGTCTGTCTATCCGTCTGTCACCACAAGGCCGTATATCATAAATCTTGATACCTAGACAGTTTAAATTTAAACAAATTATGTATTTCTGTAGCCGCTATAACAATAAGTATAAAAACGAAATAAAACAAATACTTAAGGGGGGCGCTCATGCAACAAACGTGATTTTTATTATAATTCCAATTTCTTATTTAATGATAACTGTACCTACGTACTGAATATTTTACTTACTAATATATGGATTGAATTCGTGCGAGCTACACAACGTACTTATATTATTTTATTTATTCAAATATACTTGTGCGAGTTTCCCTCATTTGGGTATAAACAACTACCAATTAAATACATAATTATTTCTAAATTATCCTTAAAATAGAATTACAAAATTAGGTAATTCAAATATGTTGTTGTTAAGGTATTATCAATATCATTAAGGAAGTATAGCCCGTTTAGTAACTTTACGCGAAACTTAAACCACAACTCCCATACAAATGTGGAAAACTACAACCAATAAGCAGTTGACAGCTACCATTTGTTGAATCTATATCATACTTAATAAATAGTATATAAAAGGCTTTGTCCTGACTGACGGTGGTGATGAATAGTAATCAAGGATCAACACACAGCCTAAACCGCTAATAGTAAAGAGCTGAAATTGTATTGTGTGATATTATAGCGGCAACAGAAATACATCTGTGAAAATATTAACTGCTAGCTATCACGGTTCATGAGATACAGGCGACTCCGTTACTGAACTTCGAAGTACGAAATTCCGCAGTTTGCGAGACCAAATGTGTAACAGTGCGATGTACGTTAGTTCGAAATTACAATGTCGCGCTGTTTATGAGATCTAAAGTATGCAAGTGCGATGTACGTCAGTTCGAAAGTGCACTGTAGCGAAGTACGAAATTGCGATGTATAATATGAGATTTATAGGTTTGTATGACCCATCCAACAAAACAAGCAAACAAAAATAAAAATTATTCGTGATTTATCAATTATGGTAGGAAAAATAATTTATGTAGGTACATATGCTAGACTAGACTTACTTTTTTAAAACCTCTTGAATTAAAATTTTCGTCCAGTAATACGTTAATATGTTCCCACGACAAAATATTTAAAAAACCAATCGGTTACATACTTTTCCTTCTTGATGGTTTTCAAGATTACCTATTAAAATCTATCCTGTTATAAGACTTTGATAACTATCGAGGCTCCATAAAAACACGACTGTGGATCAGACTTGCGGCCCTGTTTTTTTTAGTTCATCGCTTATCTTTCCCGTGTAGGAATGGAGAATAAATGTACATTTGTATTATCACATAAGAAAAATCTACTTTTGTGGAAAGACGGATTTCTTTATATGAATAATAATTACATTAGTTACTGGAGCTGCATAAGGAAAAAAACTTCAAGCTGTGGTGCTACGGTGACTACAAGAAAAGACGGTACGGTCAAATGATAGTAATGGTAATCAAGTGGTAGTGTAAAATGAGCAATAGGCATTCTGATGGATTTCAAAAAGATAATCGCAGTGAGACAGCACGTGCTCACGCGGCAGCGGTTCGACATACAACTGAGGCTAGTGCATCAGCTAGACGCAGTTTTATCGTCTCATTTGCCGTGACTAGGTACCGTATCTTTAGTTTTTTGATTTAATCTAAGGTAACAAACCTTAACCGTAACATAAGTAATGTTAAACCCTACCGTTTAACATTGAGTCCAAGGAAGGACACGGTTGAGGCCAAGGTACAGCGGGTAGATGTACCATGGACCGAATTCCCATTTTCTGTTTGAATTTATTCAAAACTAGGCTAGGCGCTATAGAACCTTAAACCACATGACGTCTTAAATTAGGATACATTAAATAAAAATATAGCGATGGTACAGCAGGCTCCCCTGTTTTGTTGAATGGTCATACATACCTATATTTAAATCTCAAATTATACATCGCAATTTCGTACTTCGCTACAGTGCACTTTCGAACTGACGTACATCGCACTTGCATACTTTAGATCTCATAAACAGCGCGACATTGTACTTTCGAACTAACGTACATCGCACTGTTACACATTTGGTCTCGCAAACTGCGGAATTTCGTACTTCGAAGTTCAGTAACGGAGTCGATACAGGCTGGTGTGGTGAACAGTGGTGACAGTGAAGTCTTAATAAAGGGTCCCGTTTTAACCCTACGGAACCCTAAAACACAACGTAAGTCTCGTATATTAGATTGCAATCCGTCGTCTGGCACGGGTTTTGAAAAATAAAGGTTTTTTTTTATTTTTCTAATTATCTTAAGATCCTATGATAATTAAAATATGAAAAAAAAAAAAAAACAAATTGTTGTATTTTATTAACCTAATTGTAAGCAACTATTGTTCTTTTCTAAAATAATTAGAATTCGGAAATAAAACATAGGGACATGATCAATATGATCATGGCAGATATAGGTTTCTAATGTCTTTATCCAGGGATGAAACAGTCGACTACGTTTGTATGGAGAAAGAGTAGGTGCCCTTTCCTCTCAATATTGTTATCCATACTTAAAACAAAACTTGACCTTTAGTAACCTAGCCACTATTTGATGACTACCTAAAAACACAGATTAAGTCTGTTTTTACCATGAATACATAAACTTTTATATTTATAAAACTGCGCAGTAGCTCGCAGTTTCGCTGTACATGCTGGAAATAAAACCAGAGATTATGTGAACATATTTTTACGATCGAACCATTTCGTTTACATTACCATACAAACTAACATTTGGTTTTGATAAAATCTCTCGCAGATTTAAATCTCTGTTTGGTCCTTCAAACAGCTTTCATGAATTGTAATTGACGAGGTCAGTCGCGGACGGACGATTTCCAGTAGTTGTACGCCGGGTAGGTAATGTTGGTGCAATTACAAGCACCACTGATTGTGTGTGCAGCAATGATGTTATTATAGGGGAAGATACGGTATATTCTAACATTGCGTAGTCGAAAAATGAGCTAGAAACACCTACATGCAAATACACACCCCCCACATAAACATTCCCAATGTCATGTACATTGTAATCAATGACAGAGATAGAGAGACGTTCCAGGCTGCAGCGCGAACGAGGTAGTAATCACTGAAGCGACATCCGAATCGGGAATCGCAGTGTGACAGTACGTGTTCATACGTACGTATAGGGTTGCCAGCCCTAAAAATTAAAAAGCCTGACGCAGATAAATATTTAGCCGGACATTTTGCCCTAAAAACCTGACACATTGGTTTTTCTTCTCCTGTCTGTGGCAAATAGGCCGCGCACAACGCGACCCACGTTGCGGCCCATATTTTGCTTTTAGAAACATCGTTAGGTACCTATATGTAGGTACCTAACGATGTACCTACATATAGGTACCTACCTACTTTTATGAATTACATACAAAGAGTATACTCTACCTACAAAATCTACCTTTAACCAACATACGGTAACCGATCGACACAAGTGAATTCGCCTGATGTATGAAGCTTTATGGGTGTCCGCGTGACTGACGGGGTCGATCAAAAGCCTAACAAAAGCCGGACAAGCCGGACTTGTATATATTTGGCCGGACATGAATGTAAAAAGCCGGACATGTCCGGCTAAAGCCGGACGTCTGGCAACCCTACGTACGTACGACTGAGGCTAGTGCGTCAGCTGACGCAGTTTTATCGTTTCATTTGCCGTGGCTAGGTACCGTATCTGCCCTTATTTGTTTTTATCTAAGGTGTGCAGCGTACACTGGTACATGCCGCCACTACTCTGTGTAAAGGCCGGAATCCTGCTAATATTACTAAGGTGAAAGTGATGGGTGTGTTTGTTGCTCCTTTACGCAAAGACCGCTAAACCGATTGCAATGAAACTCGGTATGTAGATAGCTAGAAACCTAGAATAACACATAGTCTTTTTATCTCATAATTCCCACGGGATCGAGACTGAGGCAGGTGAAACTGCAGTGCGCTGCTAGTTATAAGTAGATACATTTCATATAATGTGCGCACACGCATGTAGCTGGCACGCTTGCACCACCTGTCTACATAGCTATATACACGTCGCGACGTGTATATAGTAAGCCTTAAAAATACACGATGGCACTTACACTGACACTGTACCTAAAACATATATTTCTAGGGTAGCCATATATTTCCTGGGCATTTCTTTGGAAAAGTGAATTTAATGAATGTAATGTAAAGTGAAATTACTGGACACGTGAAATTCCGGGACTCTCCCGGAATTCCCGGCCATCTGGCGACCCTATCTACAGCACGCATATAAAGAAATTCATGAATGTGTGCTGTAGCTGTGGTCTGTTTTAGTGTATTTTGAGCTATACGCATGATACAGTGCTTTTACTTTAGCTTTTAGCTTGAATCTTGCGTAAAAACAAGCGAAACTGTGTCCACGCAACGCCAATGTCAGTCTGCATATCGAACCTTCGGTAAAACAAGGGTGTAAGTGCCTTAGGTAAGCAATTATACTTACGCCTTTGCCAAAGGTACGATATGTGTTCGCATGTCAGTATACCCGTAACTAGCATGCTCGCTACTGTTCGGCTTTGCAGACACGTGTATCTACGTCTTTATTAGCGACTAAACACGTACTGCCTTATCTGATAATTATTGACAAACATACACTATCTAACAGTATTATACCTACTTCAGGAAATATAATTTAAATTATTTAATTATCTCTAAATAGTTCAAAGTCACTGTTTTCGCCTCTATGTTTTACTACTAATCTCTCCTAAGCTACGCAAGGAATTTTGTTATAGTCTTCACAATGAATTACAGATATTTTTCGTTTCATATGAACACTCCGAACTCAGGTTTCTACCATTTGAACCCCCCGCAATTCTTTTTATTAGTTCTATAAACTACGCTATACCCTTTAAACGAGGTATTAGGGTACGTTTCCAATGATGCAGAGTGGAGATTTTGAGCACCGTAATTGGTCAATTTACGGTCCGCTTCGCCCATCTCAGCTTCAATGAAAATGCATTCTATCTAAGAGGAAGACCGCATAAACATAATGGTGCGACAAATTAATAGTGATATACTTTTCAAGGTAGTAAATTACGACTAGTAGACTACCTATGTATATGTACCTACTTGCTAATAGGTACCATTAATTACAGACACATACACAAAAATTTATGAATGATGATACCCAACTTTACCATTATCTATCATTTGCTATTTACGTACAATCTTTAAGTGGTCTATTATGAATTTATGACTCAATTTATAGACTAACCACGAGTCGCAGTACTCTGTGTCGGAATGAGAAAAACCGGGGAATAGCTAGTTAGTTACCTAATAGTAGGTACGTTTTTTAATTACAGACTATAATCTGACGCTTTGGTTCTTGGCATTTGTCATTTTTTCTTCAGGAAGATGTGTCAAATCGTAGTCTACAATTAAAAAAACGAAGTATCAATGCCTATATGAAGATAAATTGTCACCTACTTAGGTATTTAAAGACAGTGTTTAAATAAGCAAATGTTAAATGTTATCGATAAGAGCACATATTTATTAATAATTTATCTTTTATTTATCTTTAAAATCGTGACTGATTAACGAAATAAATTATGATAAAACTACCTTAGATTATACATAAGTCATTTCTTGATTAGTTAAACAAGTAATCATTTAAAAAATACCCGAATAAGTCATGTTGAGTTATTAATATAAGGTAAGTAGTACTTACACTGCTTTGTAAGACCACGATCCCATGGTTTCAGTTTATAATTTTGACATTAAAATATTGTAATAAAACTATTTTTTCGGTTTTAATCGCGTGCTGTGAAGAGACCTCGAGTAAAGTTCTCAAAACGTTGACCATTTAAACAATGCTAAAAGAAATAAACAGCACGCGATTCAAACCGAAAAATGAGTTTAATTTTGATATTCAACATCACGAAAACAGGAGAAAAATCTATTAAAAATATTAGTAGATTGGGATAGCTGGCTTTTGCCATCAGATTCGAGGGATTCTGGGTATCTACTGGACAGCACAAGGACCCGAAGACGCTTGTTTTTTTACCCAACTACGGGGAAATCAAAAGAAAGAGTAAGTATAATGTTTTTGGTAGTATATGTAATGTATGTAGGTATGTTTAGAGATGAACAAAGCATACGATAGTGAAGAAGTACACACCACGATCGACTGCTGAGGCTCATGGATTGTTTGCTCCCGCGCGTGGTTCTACCCGGGTTAGTTGCGATCACGTTGGAATACCTATCAGTCGACGTAAAAGTTGGTAGCCTATCGCTAAAAATAAATATCCGATCTATCTTAGATTCACGGATTACAGATCGTTATTTGACGTTTTTAATAGGTTTTCAACAATTTACTTCGAAACAT
The DNA here is from genome assembly GCA_958496205.1 of Idaea biselata. Classification (NCBI taxonomy): domain Eukaryota; kingdom Metazoa; phylum Arthropoda; class Insecta; order Lepidoptera; family Geometridae; genus Idaea; species Idaea biselata. The sequence continues at coordinate 20,748,841 of OY292396.1, forward strand.
AGCTAATTTTCTAGCATCATCATTTTCTAGCTAGCAGCATCCTCAAAATTTTCTATTAAAAAAGTTCGAATTTACAAAGGTTGTTCGTCTAGGCGTCTCGAACAACCCCCTTCCCTTCATGGTCGTGTATACAGTATGTTACCCATTACGTAACACAATCTAGCTACTTATACATAATTCATTTAAGTAGGTACTAAAGTAAGGAGGAGCTCAGCCTAGCTGCACCTGCCGATGTTGAATAGTCGTGCAGGTTAAGCAACGCTTGGCGCGATAATTTAAGTGACGAAAAAACTTTTTCGGGCTCCTTCGTGCTTCGGAAGGCATGTGAAGCAGTTGGCTCCGGTTGTTTTCTCTGATAGCAGTCGTCAAGTTAGAAGCCTTAGGATGACATAAAAACTCAAATTTTAGGTGAGCCACGACACTACAAAATATAATAAGAATTGATAAAAGTTTTAGCCCTAATTACCTACTGTTAATGATAATTACACAAGAAACGCTATCGTAACGTAACTTATCTAAGTACGACGTTATCGAATTATAAATTCATGTCAAACACGAAGAGTCTTCTACTTGAAACTGGCTGATAACGTTCAGCGGGATTGTACTTTTATCAAAGACGACCTCCGTGGCGCGATAGCCGAAGGCCGCCTGCGGTGCAGTAGGTTCGGTCCGAAGTTCTATTCCCGGTTCATTTTTAGGGTTCCGTACCCAAAGGGTAAAAACGGGACCCTATTACTGAGACTTCGCTGTCTGTCCGTCTGTCTGTCTGTCCGTCTGTCACCAGGCTATATCTCATGAACATTAATAGCTAGACGGTTGAAATTTTCACAGAAGTTGTATTTCGGTAGCCGCTACAACAGCAAATACCAAAAACAAAATAAAACAAATTATAGGAGGGGCTCCCATACAACAAAGATGTTTTAAAAACAACAAGGAATTTTATTACAATCTGAGGTCGCTTCTGATTGGTCAGAGTCAAATGGAGTAGGTTATGGAATTCAAAATGGCTGCCCTGTCTGTCAAATATACCAGTCTGCCTTCACTTGCCAAAGAGTTTCTTATAAGTTTCAGATTTTCTTTGTGCCAAAGTTTTTTTTTTCCATTTTTGTGGTGTGGTCGTATAATGGGAGTAGGTACGAATCGAAGCTAAATATTTCACATTTTATTATCGAATTTAAAAATTGGTCGTTTTAAACCATTTTAGGGTTCCGTACCCAATTGTGATAGTGTTACGGAACCCTTCGTGCGCGAGTTTCGCACTTGGCCGGGTTTTTTTTAATATACAGAACAGAACAGGGAATGTAGTCTATCGATTTTTTTTTTCATGACGGAATGGTGATGAATATTTTGTAGGTGACATTGTTTCCTACATTGTATCTCGAAACTATAGTTTCGAGATACAATCTTAAAGTTTCAAAGCCTATCCACATTTTATCCAAAACCGTCATTCTTGATCAAAAATGTGAATAGGCTTTGATTTGAAACTATAAGAAGTTTTTGTCTTGAAACTAAACCAAAATGTAGGAAACAATGTCGCCTACAAATGTTAAAATATTCGACAACATTCAGTCATGAAATAATCACCAATCTTCGGTGAACGGTGTTATAAATAACTTATAAGTTATATACCTACCCCTTAATAAAAATTTCCACCACTGTAAGTGAGAAAATTGTATATTTATTTATACTATATATCTCCTAGCAAGACTACCTTTAAAATGAGACTGTTGAAATAAAACTCATTTTTCGGTTTTAATCGCATGGTGTTCATTGCTTTTAGCATTGTTTCAATGCTCAACGCTTCTAAAATCTATGAAACTGTTGTTATTTCAAACCTGCCTGGGACACTGGGTAACTAAGCAACCTCTGTAAATGATCAAACTTAGGCTCCTTGAGTTAACTGAGTTTCACTCTATATACACATACACTTCTGTATTTGACGTATTTTGCCTATACTTCGTTTTTAGGGTTCCGTACCCAAAGGGTAAAAACGGGACCCTATTACTGAGACTTCGCTGTCTGTCTGTCTGTCTGTCTGTCTGTCTGTCTGTCCGTCTGTCCGTCCGTCCGTCCGCCCGTCCGTCTGTCATCAGGCTGTATCTCATGAACCGTAATAGCTAGACGGTTGAAATTTTCATAGAAGATGTATTTCGGTTGCCGCTACAACAACAAATACTAAAAACAAAATAAAACAAATATTTTTTAATTGTAGACTACGATTTGACACATCTTCCTGAAGAAGTGTCAAAATGAAAAAACGAAAACGTCAGATCGTGGTCTGAAATTTAAAAACGTCGTATAATTTGAGACTTATTTGTTCCTAACTGCGCAAGCGGTTTCATCCGCGTAAGTACCGATCCCATGTAGAATATGGGGATAAAAAGTAGCCTATGTATTGATCCAGATCTCCAGCTATCTGCGTACCAAGTTTCGTGGCACTCAGTTCAGTAGTAACAAACATACTCGTGTACGTAAACAAGTAATTAATTACTTACATACTTATACACAAACTTTTACATAATATTGGTAGGATATACAAAGTAACATCCAGACCAGACACAAATGCAAATGCACCTACCTGCACAGTAGATCAAATAAAATATTTTTTGTAAGACTGGAACCGAACCCCACAACCATCAGAGACAAACATACATAACACTCATAATTTTATATTTTCCCGGGTCTTAATAGCGTGATTTTTACTTTTTAATACTCTTACCTCGACGTTTCGACCATGTTACAACGGTCTTGGTCGCGAGGGGACTGGCCAGTTAAAAAGTAAAAATCACGCGATTAAGACCTGGGAAAATATAAAATTATGAGTTCCAATCGTGTTAGTTTAAAAAATTTATACATAACACTGTAAATTCACAAAGCGTATACAACGAGACCTGCGTCACTAACTGCAATGCAAAAATTCTAATTAAACCACCTATACTTGAAACATAATATTATCTACTGTCTATATACGTAGCATAAAACATTCAAGTAGGTACAAACACCTAGACTAACGCTATTATCCTTATCAGCTAAAATTTAACTATTGCTTATCTTAATAAGTACTATGCATGTGATTATTATTTGTGAGTAAATATTAGAAGCGGTATAAACGACCACCGCGAACGTACGGTAAGCGGATAACGAAACGAAAATATATCATCTAGTTTAGTACTGCGAAATGTTAGGGCAAGTGACAACAGAACTAAAAAGCGATAGCGCGAAATCGTAGAGTAAAAAAAAACTACTAACACTTTTTTGTTTTAATTTTCTTATCGGGTATGAACCGCATTGTGGCCTTTTGGAATTAGCCAGTGTCAAGTAGGTAGGTATGTGTTTTATAAAATTTGCAAGTTTTTTGCAGATGCAAGCAACGGTGATACATGTTTTGAATAATTATTTTTGTTTCAGTAAAAATTGAGCCTAATCTGAGTTGAATTTCATAAATGAACTGCTCTTGGAGCAATGGGGTGCTACGCGCAAAGCTGTTTGCAGAGGCGCTGGCATCGGATGATCTTTTTTTTTTTCGATGATGGTCCTCCACCAATGGAAACGCCGAGTTTTTTTTATATGGCCAATTTGGCGCCGAGAGTTGTAAAAAATACATGTTTGACAGTTCTTAATTTAAACCTAAGATTAATCGACTCGCGCCCTCTGCCGGGATAAAAAGTTAGTGTTCCTCTAACTTTTTATCCCAAACAAGAAGTAGTGAGAACATGCTTGTCATAGACAAAGACAAGCATGTTCTCACTACTCCGACCTTACTCCACGTTGATAAATAAGGCTATGCATGTTTAAGTATGAAATTGCCGTTTTATATGAAGAAAATTTATAAAATTGCATTATCCATACAAACTGATAGATTTTTTTTGAAACGAGAATTCGAAGCTAACTAATTATACTTTTCAAGTAAGTACATGTTATCGGACAATGTAAAGTAAAGTATATTGTTATTTATTAAATGACTATCTGCGGTTTCGGCCCCATAAATCCAATACCATGGGAAAATCCCTACATCATAAAAAGAACACACTCTCCAAATTTCAGCTCTCTACTATCATATTTATTTATTGCTTTTATGAGTTTTACAGATGATAATATAATTGGATCAAGTACATACATGATACCCGTAGGGCTTAGCGAACAATATTGTAGTCATACTAGTATTTTATAGGATGAACGTGGAGCGGTCTTTTAACAGAATTTTAATTTCCAGTATTAACAGCATGGCTGTTTCCGTATACCCGTATATAATTGTGCTGTGCGTTGATCTATCTGTCTGTCAGGATAAAGCACCACCTAACACCAAACATAAGACATACTCGCTGCGTCCTGCGGATTCACCCGCATAAGTCCCGATCCCCTGGGAATATTAGGATCAAAAGTAGCCTCAATAATGTAGCACTCATTTGGTAAAAGAATTTTGATATGGGTCCAATAGTTTCTGAGTTTATTAATTACAAACATACAAACACAACAACAAATACAAATCTTCCCCCTTTATAATATAAGTGTAGATAAATATACCTACACAAAAATTGCTGCCCATGCTGTTCTGGTTGTAAAATTACACGCAAATGCCTTGGTATAACCATTGAAAAAAGTTACGGGAGTGATTCATAATAGGAATTTTATTGAGGACATCGTTTTTAATGTTACAACACGTTCTTCTAGTCATTTCTTACAAACTCAATAAATATCATTAGATAGAAAGCACGATAGCGGTTTATTGATCAACCTATAAAAATAAAACTCAACATTTTTACCTTAATGGTAAACGGGTAGCAACTTACCCTTGGGCCTGTATTCTGCTAATTACTTACAGTTCAATCGTCTTAGGCGAGTTTCAGGAAAGCTCAATTTACTTCGCGAAAGCTTAGTGGTTTCTGTAGTGAAGCACCACGTTTCGGATCCGTATGTCATCACTGGCAACACACACTGGTTGAAGACTTTCGTCTTAAGGCACTGAGGTATTTTAGACGAAAAGACGTTGCGGAGCTTCCCGAACGCTGCCCATCCGAGCTGGATTCGACGATTGACCTCTTTCTCGAAGTTGAACCTACCTAACTGGACTGTCTGTCCTAGGTATACGTACGCGTCAACAACTTCGAGAGCCGAATTCTCAACCATAACAGGGGTAGGTACAACATGGGCATTAGACATGACTTTCGTCTTGTCCATGTTCATTTTAAGACCTACCCGCTGGGAGACTTGATTGAGGCCTTCGAGCATCGTACTGAGTTCCTCCATCGACTTTGCCATGACTACAATATCGTCGGCAAACCGAAGGTGAGTGATGTATTCGCCGTTAATATTGATACCCAGTCCTTTCCATTCCAGAAGCTTGAAAGCGTCTTCCAAAGCGGCCGTAAAGAGTTTCGGAGATATCACGTCTCCCTGTCTTACGCCTCTCTTCAATAGAATCGCCCTCGAACTCTGTTCCTGTACTCGGACCGACATAGTGGCGTTTTTATACAAACACTTCAACACTTCGATATACCGATAGTCAATATGGCATCGTTGGAGAGACTCGAGTACCGCCCACGTTTCGATCGAATCAAAGGCTTTCTCGTAGTCCACAAACGCTAGACAGAGCGGCAAGTTATACTCTTCGGTCTTCTGTATAACCTGTCGTAGCGTATGTATGTGGTCTACGGTACTATAACCTTTTCGGAACCCGGCTTGTTCGGGAGGCTGGAAGTCATCAAGCCTGCGTTCGAGACGATTTGCAATGACCCTAGAAAAAAGCTTATAAACATGGCTCAAAAGCGAGATGGGTCTATAGTTCTTTAATAAGGTGTTATCACCCTTCTTAAAGAACAACACCACCACGCTTTCGTTCCATGCCTCGGGCGTGGTACCTTCGAGCAAAACGGAATTGAAGAGCCTCTGAAGGACTTTAAGTACCGGTGATCCACCCGCTTTCAGAAGCTCAGAAGTAATTCCGTCCTCACCAGGCGCCTTGTTGTTCTTAAGCTGTTTCAGGGCCATCCTAATCTCATACAGACTGATGTCCGGGATATCTTCGGTAAAGTGTCGGGTCAGTTTGGCTCTTTGGTCTGAGGTCACACTTGTAACAGGCTCAGCCACTGAATCGTAGAGCCGTCCATAGAACTTTTCGACTTCTCTCAACACTTCCGCTTTCGTCGACGCTACACTGCCATCATCCCGCTTCAGCTTTGTCATTCGGCTTTGCCCAATAGACATATCTCTTGCGAACACTTTGGAGCCTTTATTCCGCTCTATCGTATCTTTAATACGAGCAGTATTAAAGATACGAATATCGTGTCGCAAGGATTTCCAGATACGTCTATTAAGCTGCCTTTGTGACTCAACATCATCGAGGGTCTGCAGTCTCAGCGAGCGTCGTTCAGCCATAAGGTTAAGAGTGTAGTCGGAGAGCTTCTGAGTTTTACTATTACGGCGAGTCTTAAAGAACTGAGACCCGACCGCATGGACAGTTTCCACGAACCTGTTATTAATCTCGTCCACCGACGCGTGATCTTCTAGACAATCAAAGCGATTTGAAAGCTCGAGTTGAAAGCTCTCGGGGTTTTCGATCTGAGCGCGAGTAGGCGCGGGGCGCAGTTATACAACCATCTTGTCAAATCTTGTCAGTCAGTAGAATAAAACCTCAGGTTACGCGGTAAGTGTCTACGGACAATGGCTTCCAGCTTCCTAAGGCACTAGTCCGACCGCAGACAACGAACGAGAAACGAATAGAACTAGAAACTATAAACAAGGCGATCAGCGGGAAGCGAATGTGCAGTTTCGTTAGTTTTACCGCCGGGCTATAAGCGAGTGTGCAAATGCGACGAGCGATTACTCGCGCCACACACAAAAATGATCAAGCGACCGAGCATCGCTGTGCGAGGAGTATATTTTTGAAAGATCTAGTCGCTCAGCGACAAAACTAGTAAATTGAGTCGTCCGTCGCCAGCAGTGTGAACAGACAAAGAGCAACTTTTAATATAGGTAAGCATCTCTTTCGTTTATTTATTTAGGTTTATTAAGAAAACATACAGAACTATAACAACTAAATATAACTTAATCTAACAAGGTTTCCACTGATGCTTAGTGCTTGCTAAGTAGACGAAAGCGTTTCGAAAAACGAAACAAGAAAAACAAATAAAACCGGCCAAGTGCGAGTGGGACTCGCGCACGAAGGGTTCCGTACATTTTTGAATCGAATGAAAGGAAAATTGCGATTTATGGTTTATGACGTATTAAAAAACTACTAGCTAGATCTCGTTCAAACCAATTTTCGTTGGAAGTTTGCATGGTAATGTACATCAAATATATTTTTTAGTTTTCTCTTATTTTAGAAGTTACAGGGGGGGGGGGGGGGGGGACACACATTTTACCACTTTGGAAGTGTCTCTCGGGTTAACTATTCAGATTAGAAAAAAATGATATTAGAAACCTCAAGATCATTTTTAAAGACCTATCCATAGATCCCATATCCCACACGTATAGGTTTGATGAAAAAAAAAATTGTTGAGTTTCAGTTTTAAGTATGGGGAACACCAAAAATTTATTGTTGTTTTTCTATTTTTGTGAAAATCTTAATGCGGTTCACCGAATACATCTACTTCCCAAGTTTCAAAAGTATAGCTGTTATAGTTTCGGAAAAAAAGTGTCTGTGACATACGGACGGACAGACGGACAGACAGACAGACAGACATGACGAATCTATAAGGGTTCCGTTTTTGCCATTTGGCTACGGAACCCTAAAAAGTGATGAAAAAACTATGCATTTAAAATACAGGATTATGAATTTTACGCACATAAACAAACATGGTTCATGGTGTCTCGTCGCGAGATGGCTGCTACACGAAATGTTGCTGTTTACACGGAACGTATATTATTTTGCGTTTCTTGAGAGTCAAAATCAACGATAGTCAATAGTTTTCTCGCCGGGCGGCAGGCGGTCGGACCACTGCCTAAAGCTTCAAATACACGACGACACATAGAGCTAGAGCACACTTACAGCACACATAGACATTTTGTTTCGAATTTCTTTATATGTGTGCTGTAGGTGTGTACCTAATATACATTTGAAACCCGTGTGGAGCTAATCGAAGGGCACTCCAAGCGCATAATTATACATAGAAAATTTACATGAAACTATTTTGTACGCTACGCTTCGGATTGTATTATTAGACCAAATAAATTAGAATAGTATCTGACATAATTATGATTATGACTTAAAATAATTCGGCAGTAACAGTAGGTAATGAAAGAAATTCAATACCAATTGTAAGTAATCTATGTCTATTAATATTTAATATAAGCAGAGTCACGCGGTTTTACCCGCGTACGTACCGATCTTGCGGGATTTTCCAAAAACCCTTTCTTAGAAGATACCTTCATACCAGGACCATACTAGGACCAGTGGTGGAGGCTCTGATTTGATATATAGGTCAGTCAGGACTTCGAATTATATATCTAAGTATAGAAGATGTTAGAATAAAGTTGTGAAGTTTCTTCTGGTATGTCTGACGGCGGTACCAAGTGCGCCGGATCAGGTAGTAGGTAATAAAATAATTAATTTATTAATAATATAATTATTCCCAGTGTAGACAAGGATAATCGCTTTTGTGTCCGTGTTATGCGTTTAATTGTCATTAGAGCCTCCACTTGTTGGTTTCTTTTCCACGCACGGCTTCAAAAGATTCGTGTTCTATAGAACCGTGATACTGGACAAATTTAAGCCAAGCGGACTCGTCTGTGTTCCGATTCGTAGACCGGTGCAGCCACTAAGAAAGACGGGTCGGATCTTGTTCCGTTCCACTGTCGTCTTCCTTCTTCGAGATGAGCGTGTTACATCTTAGACCATATCATTACTTACCATCAAGTGGGATAGTGGTCAAACGCTACCTATCTAAATCTATAACCAGGTTTGTTTTGGGTAGAAATTCATTATTTATTGTTCAACTAGCTATTTGTACCGTCTACGGAAAATTCCACTAAAACACAATTCGACACATTTCACAACCCAGAATGGGTTTCTGAAACAGAAACGACATCGGTGTGATAAGAGCTCTTGTTTTAACATTTTCGAGGTTATTTTTTTAATCACTCAGAAAGATTATTGTTTTAGTTGTATTGTGTTTTATTCAAATTTTTAGTTGAATTATGTTTTAGTCGAAATGTTTTTAGTTAATATTTTAATAATCGCATTGTTTTAGTCGCTATTTTTAGTTGAATTGTGTTACAATAGAATTGTGTTTTAGACGAATTGTTTGAGTCAAATTTTCGGTCAATATTTTGTACTTTTTTTAATTATCTATAGATAGATACCTACTAATAACAATATTCAATAAAATTCAATTAAAACAGGAAATAATTAATGTAAGAAATAGTCAATTTCAGTAGTATGCATGTTTCGCAAAATCAAGTTTCGTAATTCTACAAAAGTTAGTGGCTATAAAGTCGATAAGGCAGTAACTCCACCGGTTTACTATTTGTAAGAACACAATAATCTTGTACCTTTTTCAAACTTCAGAGCATTGTCTTTGGAATTCAATTGAAACTATCGAATATACAAAAAGAACAAAGGAATGAGGTTAAAAAGATAAAAGCTGTTTAAAAGACCTCTTAATACGCAAATGAACACCTCATTTGCGTTCTAAAGACCAGTACTGGCTAGGAATGCTCCTATCATAGACAATTTAAATAATTAACAAATAGAATTAATATTATTAACCGGCGATAACTTCGTTAGTACTATATACTAAGAGACCAAAATGGTATTGTATTTTGAATTTTTTATTTCTTCAGTGTCTTTACAATTTCGTTATTTATCTCTGTCGCCCGGTGAGAAAGGTATGTGGCGCGGTGGGTTGATAATCTAATCTAATGCCTAGATGGTAGAGCCTCAGCATCCGTCTGGGACGTAGTTTCAGATTTGATTCTCTAATATAAAATGCTTTGTCCTGACTGACTGATGGATCAAAAGAACAGCCCAAACCGCTGATAGTGGAGAGCTGAAATTTGAAATGTGATTTTTATACGTTGAAGGCATCCGATAAGAAAGGCAATATTCCCATGTAATCGGGTTTTACGCGCGTGAACCTCGATAATCAGCAAGCATATGTATAAAATTATAAATATTTACTCCCGAAATGGAACATCCATTTCGGGAGTAAATATTTATACTTTAGCATAAGTAGGTATTATATCCATTGTCTAGAACTAATCCTAGTTACTTAGTTAGGCAAATTGACAGGAAAAGCCCTGCTTGAAATGTCGCCTGTGTTTGTAAGTAATTCAACTGGTAAACTGTCGTGTATATTTACCTTGCAACGGTTGTAACGTTAGAAACGGCGTCACACAATTAACACTGATTCTCCGTAAAAATAACAAATTGTACTAAACGCTTGTCCCGTTACGACGTCACACTATTTTTTATTCAGAGTTCAAATTGTTGCAGGGCTATGAACCCATGTAGGTATGTCGCCACACAGCTATTACCGAATATATTATTCATGAGGGTTTATTTGATTTTTCCGTCACCCCCACCACAACCCCTCCGGCTTCGGGGTCCTGTTTTCGTACTATTTTAGTTAGTCTGCCTATTGATCTCGGTCTAGCTACGTTTTACGCGATGTTTTAAACCTAAACTAAACTGAAAAGTAAAGAAATAGACAGTACAAGTACAAAGGTACTTAGGTGTAGTTGATGTTTCAATTTTAACAGATCTTATGGCGTCTACTGATTTTGTTAAAACCTGATAGGGTCACACAAACTGAAGAGAATAAATTTCTATAAAAAGTATTTCTAATTAAATAAGTAAAAATAAAATAAATTTCTGTAAACATCACACAGCGCCATCTAGTCCCATGGCAAGCTACTAAGATTTGTCCGTTTATCACTTGAAATGTTGCGTAAACTATCATCGTCAAAATTATTTAAACAGTTATATTTTTCCGTGCCTCACTCGAAAACACGAAGAGATGCAGTCCTTAATTTACATCCTTAAATTAAGATTTACATCCTTAAATTAAGATTTACAAGGGATTCAAAGGAAGGGTTCAAATCCCGTCGGGAGCAGAATTTTGGAAAGCATCTTTTCAAAAACTATTTTCTCTTTGTTCACAAAATTGGCTGACGACGACCGTCTACGGATGTTCTTACGAATTCATTCGCCACTGAAAATGAATAATGGATTGAGAGTGCAACAGGTATCGACAAACGCTACGGAAAGAAGTGGATTGAGATATTATGTAGAACTAGGAGAGACCCGCGGTTTCACTCGCGTAAGTCCCGATCCCGCGGGATTTTTAGTAGTAGATCTACACACACCACAAAGAACGCACTCTCCAAATTTCATGTCTCTAGGACCAGCGGTTTGGGCCTTTCGCTTTGAATTTAATAGATCCAAAAATAATGTTGTCTACAACATTATTCTTCGATCTTCGATTAGGTCAGGAGTAAAAAGTTGATAAGAAGTTTAAAAAAATGGTGTAAGAGAATAGCTTCAGAAAAAAAAATCAACAAGGATTACCACGATTTAAATTCCGCATTAATTTATACTTACAAAACATAAGACCAAACTGATATTGCAAATAAGATTAAGAATTCCTGAATCAGTATTTTATGGTTTCCAAATTACTTATTTATCGGCAAACACTTACAAATAAACAAATAATTATAGGTACATTACAAATTAATTTCACAAGTGATATCCAATTATTTTTATCAGAAGGAAAACGAATGTGACTGAAATTAAACTGGCAATAACAAAATATTCAAAGTTATCCGTTCTGTCATGTGTTTGTTGAATATCGGTTTCATTGGAGACTGAAAACAATGAATGTTGTAAGAAAATGTTGTGTAAACATCGGAAGGGTTCTTGTGAACATTCATGTGGTTAACAATAAACACAGGTTTTAGTGTGCTGGACCATTCTATTGGACTCTCAACATATATTTTAACGCGCTCTGAACACTGCACTCGCGAATATTTCCTCTCGAGGCCTATCTTACTTCTCGATTCATGTATAATACAAATTTAACTGTGATCGCCTCAATTTGTTAATTAATTTGTTATCTTACTTATTTAATTGGTAAATTTATTGTTTTTCGGTGTAATGAAAAAATATAGTAATTTTTTTTTAAACTATCGTCACACTTCAGCTCCGCGATTAAACATTTTAAAATAATCGCGGGAAAACTTTATTAATGCTTATTGTATGCAAATAAGTAAACTAAAACAATTGCCGAAACAAGGCAATTTGAAAGGTAAACTAAGAAAAAACAGAGTCGTTAAACAGATATGACGTATTTCGTAATTATTTATTAGTTGTTAAATAAATTAAATTATGAAAATGTTATGTGCATACTTAAACCGGGTTCATGTTAAAGGGTAATAATGAGGTAGTAAGTAAAGGAATTAGATTAAAAATAACTCGCGTGCTTATCTGTTTATAGGATTAGGTATACAGTCGATACTCGTTGATAATTACCGGTAGTGACAATTTAAATCGTCGATAAGGAATATAAAGCTGGGTGTTTGAACAACTGTGACATTATGTACCTGTAGTATCGAGGGTAATCGATAAAGTGACCATGAGAAGGATAGTGGAATTACTGGATACTAGTGTTTCCGAGTTACCCCCGTGGTCACGGGGCGGTCGAGCGGTCGATGTGGTGTATGTATAGTTGGACGGCAGCGGGCAGCGCTACCGCCCTTGCCCCACATGACAGGGGCCGACACAAATACCCACATACGTCCATTTCACTTTCATAGGTCAACAACAGGTTGCCAGTGAAATATTGAAACATGAATTCATCACTTATTGATTAATCGTTCCGAGCTTTGCTTTGACTGACAGTATAATTGTGGTAGCGTTCGCTACAGCTATGCACTTACACAAGCTTGTTATAAAGTTATAATGGATGCATGATCAAGGCCAGACCGGTCGGTAATACATATTCCGGTTAATTTTGTAGATAGGGACATTAGTGTACATAATCTGCTACATTATTGCGCAATATACTGAAAACACCTTTCCAAACGAAATATCTGTAAGTAGATACCTAGTTACAGATATCTACCCATCCTCCTGAAAAGCTATAGCTTCTGATGAGTTTCAAAATATCGTTTGATATGTTCAAAACTTAAGAGAGCAGTCCTCGAGTGTTTTTGTCTTTCCTTTGGGATTGGTTTAGATTCAATAGACTTATTTTTGGCGGCCAAAGAATACATCGAGACGCTTTGCCTTAAACATGTCCTCGGACGTCTCTGGCACGGTAGGTAGTGTATCTAATATCCAAATTATTCGGATTTAATCATTGCAACTGTGCCTAGCGTGCTATAGCCGGGGGCACGTTGCCTCAGCTCGTTCGTTCGCGCTTCGCTCGCTTGTGCTCAAGACGAAGCGTCTCGCTCGATGTATTCTTTTACCGTTCCAAAAAACTTTCCAAAGTCCATAATAACTAAATCTATCCCACCCAACGGAAACAACGAAAAAAACTCGAAGAGTGTGCTCTTAAGCGAAGCGTCCACCTTTCGGCATCGGACGCATCGTATCAAACGGATCGCAATATTCTTTGTATAGAAAGTCACAGAAGTGCGTCCATTAATCCGCATCGAACGGATCGCTCGAATCTGCTAATCGGCAATGCCGACGCGCCGTTGCTTCGGAGGCAACTTTTGCGACGCGTCGGCGTCGCTCGTGTGAAAGGCGATCCGATTGCTGGTAGTTGCGGCGACAAATTCGATCGCTACCGATCAGGTGAACGCATTGTGAAAAATTCATCCGTTTGATGTGATGCGTCCGATGCGTACGATGCCGAAAGGTGGACGCTTAGCTTTAAATAGAAGTGTAAGCAAAGCTAAGACATTTTAATGTTTTAACCTATCTTATACAAGTTCTATATACAGGTTTTCAAACTTTTTTCGACTTCAAACAAAAAATACGACTGGAGACGCCATTTGTAAGGTTAGCTGATGTTGGTAAAACTGCCAGTCTGGTGTGTAAAAAACCAATTTGATGTGATCATTCTTCCTCAATCTCGGTGATAAAAATTCTTTAATTTTTGCAACTACATAAGTTTATTACCTACCTATAGATACTAAAGGTAGTAATAAAACCATTTTAACGGATGTGATCGTGTTATTTTTTAATAATAATCACTTCTTCCTTCTGTTTTTAAGTTGGTTAGTAACCTAACTATTCGTTATTTAAAAATGTTAGTAAGCAGACGGCACTGTACTCGTGTTATCTCGTTTTTCCTAAATTTCGGAATTTATAACTAAAATAAAAACCGATTAATAACCACCAGACGCTTTTGAAGAATTTACACGAGGTAAACTCTATCTGTGTGTCTGTCGCCTCTACGTAAATATCAAAAACAAAAAGAAGAGAAGACAAAACCATTAACTCTTTGACTACTGAAAACACAAACGTGTGTGTTTTTTTTTATATTAACCAGTGCGGCATACACACGCGTGGCACACCTATTGTGTACAGAGGAGTTTCGTCTGTGCAGAAAATCACGCATAGCGTTTGAAATAATGTATGCAAACACGCATGGCGTGTGCGTCAGCACTGATGTACGCCAGACGCCTAGCGTGTTGGCGTTGTTGGGGCTGACACTGGCGCGATGTCGTTCCAACTTTTTATTGAATGTAACGGCTGTGCGGAAAAAACAGGCTTTGAGGCTTTTCGTTATTTCGGGTCCAGCAGCTAATCTATTAATATTGTTAAGCACACGTTAATAAAACACCTGTGAACATTCTGTTCTCGCTGTCTCTCCCACATATTCAAGAGTGTGACTTAAAAAGAAGCGCAAACACACAGATATAGACATGAACGAACAAAATTCTCACTGCAGAGCGACCGAGGTATAGATAGTATTTAATATATTCCCATACAGAGCTGGGGCGCGGGTAGGTAGTCAATTCAACAATACACTGTTACACGTTGATTTAAAGAAACTATAGTTAACAAATACTCATGTAGGTATGTAGGTAGCTAAATGAATATTAAAGAGGATCGAACTGCCTCGTTCGCGAAATGTAATCGGAACGTGTTGTCGAACGTGCATTGCGCAAGATAGGTAAGTAAAGTATCAAGTTGACTGCGCACACGTATTTGTACGCTTTCGTTGAATATTACCTACTATTGCAGTCAGTTTATAAATAGCGGCTAGAGAAATACATCATCTGTGAAAATTCCAAATGTCATAGCTATCACGGTTCATGAGATACAGGTGGTGGTGACAGATAGAGAGTCTTCGTAAAAGGTCCTGTTTTTACTGTTTGAGTACGGAACTTCATTATCTAGGAAGTTTTACTGTGTTCGTGAAGTCGTATTAAAGCTTCAAATACACGACGAAACTAGTATTTTACCTAAATCAGACCACACCTACAGCACACATATAAAGAAATTCGTGCATGTGCTGTAGGTGTGGTCTGTTTTAGGTAAAGTGTAAGTGTCATCGTGTATTTGAATCTTAAAGAGCACATTATTATCCTATATGAGAACCTGTCTTTTTAACAGACTTCAAAAATAGGAGGATGTTATCTTTTTTTTTTAGATATTACATATAGGTACTTGGGTATTTTTAATCCCGCACGGGACAAGGGGGGTGTTATAAGTTTGAGGTGTCTGTGTAGTTGTCTGTTGTATCTTAGCTCACAATCGGATGAAGATGATCCCGATATTCCCGCGGGATCGGGCCTTACGTGAGTGCCACCGCGGGGCGCAGCTAGTTAAATATATTTCCATTTGCGCGATTCTATCACCCGATTGCATTACCTTACACATACCTATATTATAGATATATAGACGCTTTGTCATCACACATACCATCATCACCATAGCAATATTAACGACAACATTTCGATACAACAATAATAACATGCCCCCAGTTTACTTTGCTTGTTGTTTCCGCAAATAATCAATGACCCGGATAAGTTAGTGTTCAAAGAAATTTAAAAACAAGTAGAGAAAACATCTCATGTTTGTTAATGAAAAACTTAGTTCTCATTGATTGATTGAATAACAATTTATTTATAATCAGAAAGGTATATAAAATTACACGTTCAAATGAAAATATGTATCGTATCGAATCACGGACCCACTTAGCGCTACAACTCCGGTCGGTGGGTGGTAACTAGTCTAAGTAACAACAACAAACAACAAGGCCGAAGCCTCCCAAGAAACCAGCAAGAAATCCCTTTTGATCGCCTTTTACGACGGGTAGAGAATACCGTAGCTATATTCTCTGAGACATGGGCTACAGGGCCAAAAAACCCGGCTACAGGGCCAAAAGGCTTAATCTTAAACGCAACTTGTTCCAGTCTTAATTTTGAGACTTAATTTTAAGTGTTTTAATTTGAGAAATAATTGAAAGGTACCTTTGGCGTCATGGGAACGTGCTCAAGTCAAATGTGTATAAAATAGTACTAAAATTGACGTAATGACGTCTCACTTCAGTAGGTAAGTACTCGATGTTAACTCAGTTTGATGGGCACTATGCAGTACATTGCTGCTTTAGGGTAAACACTGGTGATTATCACGTTACTTATGTACGCCAAAACAGCAATGTAATGTTCCTATAAAACTGAGTTAACATCTATGCTGTCACAGAATTTTATCAAAAATGTAAACATAGAACTATCAATATCAAAGGAAAAAGTAAATAAAGAGCTGTCGCTTTCAAATAAATGTATGAGTTTTTTGTTTACGTTTTTGGTCTAAGATTCTGAGGAGGAGACTGGTAGATATAAGAGAGAGTAACTAAATAAGTAGACGTTCTCTCTACACACTATGAATGATAAGTTTCTTTGATTGTTTATGTATTTCAAAGTATAAAAAACAGTTTTTAGGTCGATTGTAGTGTCGAAATGATCAATTAAAATAATGATTTAAAAACTATTGCACCTATCTATTACTAATATTCCTGCGTGGGCTGTGATGTGAGGCTGTTACGTCTCTCGCAAAAACTGTAATAAGCATCGCTGTGAGGGCTGTGAATGACGATTAAAAGGTCAAAATCATCTTTAGTTTTTGAAAGCGTACCGCAGTGTCTGTTTCCTTTGTAATGTCTTCCTTCTGATGCCATATCTACTGTTGAGGTGGAGATCAATGAACGCGTTTTTTTTCTGGGCAAGTATACTAAATCGTCAATTTTATCGCAGCTTCTCTCTAAGTGAGGCGCAATCACTGACATCCATTGTATGCACAGGACATAGCGCATTGAATTTTCTGCCTGAAAGTGATGGTGACCGTCCACGGAACTAATAATTCCATGGACGGTCCACTTTCAATACCACTTTCAATAGAAAACGCGTGACAACAGCGCAACATGGCGCAGATCAAATCGGCATGCACAAAGATCTAATGTCATTTTGTATGGTAGGTATAGCAATTCCAGCGTACTTGTATAGATGGAGTTCAGTGGGCGCAATTGACTTGCGTAGATAGGCATTATGTCGCAAAAACAATAAAATATTAAATTTGACAAGATTTGAGTAAGTATGTTTTTAATTTTGTTATGTTTAATCTTTTTGAAGTTATACAAGTAACTTTTACCGGTTCGTAGTCAACAAGAAATTGGTTTTCATGTTTGCTGTAATGTATAATTATTTTTCTGATGTTTGCTATAAAAACAACACGACACAGCATTGATAACTGATTTCAAACTATGATTAGTATTTTACTGCATTTCAAGGACAAATCAATAATGGTTTGTGCACGTGATTACTTTCGTGTTTACAGCGATTACAGCGTATTTAAAAATACAATATTGTTTTTTTTTTTAATTATTTCATAAACCGGCCAACTGCGAGTCGGACTCCACACCAAGGGCTCTATACCACTTAATACCACTATCAAAAAAATCACGATTGTTGTAAGCGAGCCCAACTTAAATATTTCTTTTATAGTTACTGTATTTGTAGCGGCAACAGAAATACATCGTTTGTGAAAATTTCAACCGTCTAGCTATAACGGTTCATAAGATACAGCCTGGGGACAAACAGGCAGTGGAGTCTTAGTAAAAGATCTCTGTAAGCCCTTTGACCATACAAACAAACAAACAAACTAACATACCTTTGAATTTATAACATTAGTGTGTTGTGAAACCCACATACAATACCTTTTTTATTATTTTAGGACTAACCTTTGTTACACAGCTTATTTTGTCATATCCTAGTGAAGTGCACATTTTGCGAAGTGCGCATATTGCGTAATGCTCATTTTGCCAAATGCTTATTTTGAGAAGTGCACATTATGAGAATTGCCCCTTGTGGGAAATGCAGATTCTGAGAAATGTAAATTTTTAGGTGAGTGCACATTTTGCGAAGTGCGCCTTTTGCATCAGAGCCTTCCCACCTACATTATATTTCAGGTGGGTAACAGATCTTCTAAGCAAACGTGTTACATCTTAGATCACATAACTAATCATCTGGTGAAATATTGGTCTCTCTCTCTTATCAATCAACTTCCATATGAGATAGCACTAGACCTTAACTCACCTGGTGGAAAGAGACTATGAGCACGCTTGCCAAGAAGATACTTGAAAACTCCAATGTTGTAGTATAAGAAGAAATGTGGCGGAAAAGTTTTACTTCATAGCAATTCGCAAGAGAAAAGTCAACCAGAGATGACGCTTAGTATATAAGAAGTAATAACACACATAAGACTGATAAACACATAACCCTTCTTTGCGTCGCATAGTCAGGTATAAAGAATCGCGCACCCTGTAATTGTATAGAAATATACCTCCTCAAATTGGGTCCTTTTTGCGTGATGGCTCATTGTGTTAGTGCCAGCCCAGCTCATCCATAAATTTTGCCACGAAATGTGGTTTAATAAAAATGTATGGAAGGCCTTCTACGTCACCAATAGTTCCTAGTCTACTCGCGCACCTTGAATGGGTAACGAAGTGAAGTGAAGGATGACTCACGCTAGACTGTGACGGGCCCGAGCCGAATATCGAGGGCCTTCGTACGTAGCTCGGTATAGCCTGAGTGACGACATACAAAATATATGTAAAACAATAGTTGACCGTGCTCGGCTCAGGCCCGGCACGGTGTAGCGTGAGTCCTCCTCATACCTCCCGGGACCGCATGAGGTAGCGCACGAGGCGGCCGCGCAGCACGGCCAGCGTGTTCTTGTCGAGCTCCACGTTCCCTCCGGCCACCGACTGCACCAGCACCTGCCAGCGGGTCAGCGAGTTCTCCAGTATACGGATGTCTTTCTTCTCTATTCTGTTTACAAAATAAAAGATGGTTATTAGTTAGATAAGTTAAGACAATACAAACATTAAACAAGGAGAAATGCATCGCCAAAGATCCTGGCTAATTTTTATTACAATCCCATGTAATCTCAACAGAACAATGTTTCTGTTTGCTTCCCTCTCGGGAGTTTAGGGTCTGCTAGAACCCCAAGTTATATCGGGTTGGCATAGTACCCCAAATAATTTGGGTACTGTGTTACCACAGTTCACCCAGCATAGCGCTGGGAGAACTCCAAATTCACTAGTCTCCCCCAAATTTCTTAGTCGGCTTTAACAACACCCATGGGAAGAGATGGGGTACCCCTCTTCTAAGCCAGACCTACATGGCTATTTAATTTGTAGGTATTTACTAAATGACAGAATGATCAAGGCAGATAGAAAAAAGAGAAGAAATAAATGAGTTACCTGTCAGCTAACTGCATCTCAATGTCGATACCGTCTTCCTTGTAGTCGGGTAGTTCAGCATCGTTCATCACCTCTTCAGCATCGGAGAACGATACGATCTTGTCATTTGTACCTGGTGTTTGATATAAAACAATAATTTAATCATTCACATTACTTTTGCAAAATAACCTAGCAGCTATTCTCAATCAAATTGAAATACTATAAAACTAGAAAACCAATTGAAATCTGTTGTCATCAATTGAATATTTGATTATTGTTAGATACCAAAAAACCTTCCCAAAACATCTATTGAATTTAGGTTCTTTACATATCAATCCGACGATCAGTAGTTCACGTCACAAGCGTTGCATTTTAAAAACTCAGTAGGTTAATAATTAACGAGTAACTATATACATCATTTACCCCGTTTTTCTCTTACTGCATTGCAGTAAACTATGGAGCGCATTGCTATAGGTCTGGCTAACTCCAGGCCATGTCACGGGAACGCCTCAAAATGCCGACACAAACGATTTCCTGTAGTTTTTACAAAGATGACGCCTGAACGAGGTTGAGGCCAGTGGTCCCCTCGTGCTACAAAACTTGCCTTTAGGCAGCGGTTGAACAGTCTGGTCAGGCAGCAACTGATATTGCTTCAGCAACTGCCAATGTGTCATCAAGGCCTTAGGTGTACGAGATGGATAGAATACATGAGGATTCCCTTCCAAAAGCTCTTGGAACTTATCCATTGTTGGGTGGGAGTTCTGCAAATATAAATTATATTCATTGTAGAACCTATGAATAGTAAATTAATAAATTGTAACTCTGTTTAACTTAATTTTTTTATAGAAATATAAAGGGATTCCATTTTACACTGTTCAATGGGCTTATTTTTTGGATATTTTTGGACATTTCTTGTTTATCAAAATCCAACAAGCAGAATTTGATTAATCCTATGTCCATTAAGCATTTAAAATAAGTTTGCAGTGCACCTTGCAACTACAGGTGATATAAAGGCTAGTGGCAAGAATTACTACCAGCCCAAAGATGTTTCTTATTCTTTGCAGAAATGCAATCATGAAGATTTGTGGACTGTGCGATTGTGGCAGTATTAGTAATGTATTTAAAAGATTTTATTACACTTTTCAAGGTCCCCAACAGTTCTTCCTCAGCATTGGAGTACAAAGCTTGCTGTTGCACCGCAGCCACGAGGTCAGGATGTAAGTTACTCATAGCAGCAACAGCAACTCGTGATATCTCAGCATTGTACAGTAGAGCGTACCAGCGAGATTGGAGCTCACTCACTGTGAAGCGGCAAGAAAATTTGACACCACGATGGACCATTCTGAGGTCATTTGTCTGGAATTAATGTTTTCATAGTGATTTTATAAATAAATTAATATTGCACCACGTTACACACAGTGCTACCTAGATACAAACTAAGCATTATGCTTGTACTATGAGTACTTGACAACAGATGTACTACATATAATACTTTTTTTTGTAAATCCATACATATGATACATAGAACACACCCAGACCAAAAACAAATATTTACTTTTAAGCATAAATACTTCCGCCTGCGGGGAATCAAACTCGCAACCTTCTGCATTGTAGTCCGGCCTTTGCTCGAAGCGCCACAGAGGCAGTCGCACTGCTTATCATTTATCTCCATAATAAGTTTAGATGTTCATTTTAACCTGTATACTTTGTCTTTGAACACGTTTTATCTATTGTAATAAATAATACAAACCTGTTGAACACCTAATATCAAAGCCAAATCATCAGTGGGCTTCCATCTACCCAAATCCTTTGTAGACAAAGTACTGAGCTGCCCTTTGCGCCGGGCCTTCCTTCCCAAACTGCCTAAAGAAGGAACCTTGCTACATCTCCTCTTCTCTGGTGGCGGGATTGAAGGCGTTGCCGGGGCACTAGTTGCTACGGGAAACTCTGTTAGCTGGCTGGTATAAGATTGAGTACGCATTCTCTTGTCCCCTTTCCCGATTGACGCGCCTGGTTGAAGGCTATATTCAACCAACTCATCGTCAAAACGCCGTCGTTTAATGGATCTTGATGAGCTATAAGAACATAGAAGTGATTAGAAACTTAAAACGGCTAAAGGAATGCTGCGTTGGTGAGGAAATAGTGAAATAGTAGCAGCAAACCTGCGTCGTTTGTTGTCGTCTCTGGAACTCGAATTCAAAAATGGTGACGACGTCGTTGCATATTCGTTGGTGTCGGGGACGTTTGATGGCGTTGCTGGGAAATCCATAATTAGCAGTTTTTAGCTTCAAAGGATGAAAATATTGAAAATAACGAAACACCAAATCCAATCAAAATATCAACCATTTCATTTTAATATTGAATTGACATTGACAGGAAAATGATATAAACTTACACTTTTTGTTCTAAGGTAATTTTACACGAGTCTAGTACCAAATACTTTCGTTCACCATGACACTGGCAGCAAAGAAACTGGAAGGAATCTTGCTGTCTTCATAGATGGTCTGTCTGTGGTGAAACATTTTTTTTTTTTTTATTTATTTCGGTCTGAGACCGATATGACCAATTTGGAATAGCCAGGGTCAAGTTTTAGAATATTTCAAGTTTCTTCAATATAGTTTTGGCGTCGTACATCTTGTACATCTTGCCAGTATCAAGTATTTTGCATGAAATTAGCCCGATCGGGCCTATAGTTTCAAGTCAGGGGCTATGGTAAAGCGGTGGCAACTTTACTATAACCTTCAAGGATCTTCGGCGCGAACGACGGAAAGTTCATGTTTAACACTCAATTTTGTTTTCACTACACTTGTGCACATTCACGGAACTAAATTGAATAAGATTCCACCAAAATTACACAATTTAACCGAGTTTACAACATAATTTAACGAAAATAAAATTGGGGCACGGCATGTTGTCTCCGCTTTCCCGCCGAAAGTCGGTGAAACATTATTTCGAGTCGACATTCCCGAACCGAGTGAGGGGGAAGAAGGTTTTTCTCGTCGTTCTCTCCAACGCGTTGGAGAGAAAGATACGGATCCTTTATTTATGTCGATTCGACTGTTTCGACATAATATTTCTCGCGCTGTCATGCTAGCTCAGTCAATGTATTATTGCTACGACGAAAAAAAATACAGGGAATCTTTAAGTTGATTTGACAAAATGTATCTCTTGTTGTCATGATAATTAATTTGTAGGACAAGGCCCTACACTTATAGGGGTTAGGCAGTAAGACGCCACTGGAAGCCTACTCTGGATTAGCGAATGTCCCATGCCTTTGGACCGTGGTGAGTCCTAGGACATGTCGGTTTTCTCACGATGTTTTGTTCATCGTATACAGGGTTTTTGGTGGAGAGTTAGACAAACTTGGTGGGCGTGTAGGTGCACCTATTTGTAAAAAACAATTTGAAGGAAAAGATCTTAACTCTTCACAATTTTTTTTTTATGATTATTTTTGTGATTTTCTATTTTTTTCCCAAATTTTACCTCTTTACCCCTACAACTTTTTTTTGTACATGTTTTCACTTAAACTTTTTATTTGATTTTAATCCCAGATGTATCCTTGATCTATCAAAGACATTATTAATCCAAAATAATGAGAAAATAAATAAATATTGGGCTCTCAAAGTTAAGAAAATAAAAAAATGTTGTCCGAAAGGTCAATTAGACATCGTTTAAAAAAAAAACTAATAGTGATCGAGGAGTTCAAATACTCTTAAAAATTTCTCTTGACATCCCATAATACAACAATGTACTACATGAAGCATAAAAATCTACCAACTTGTCAAAAACAAGGTTTATGGGGAAAATGGAGTGAAAATTCAAAGGAAAAATTACACATTTTAATTTTTTTTAATTGCGAATTCGTTCAAAAACATCTCCCATAGTTCCAATACCTATTGTGCGCGACAGGTAGAGCCCATGTATGTATCATCATAGGTTAATAACTTTACAATGTTTACTTTTGTCTTGTGCTAGCGGCTACACGGTAGTATTTTTAAACACCTACACTTGAGAGAAAGTATCTCCTAAGTTTTCTTCAGAGGAAAAGGTTTTCCAAATAAAAAAACAATTTCTAGAAATGTATTGAAAGTTCGCTTCGAGTTTTGTTTCATTTAATTTAAGAGTAGGTTCAGATTCAATGGTTTTTTTTATTTATATTAGGTATCGTCGAATCCAGCTCGGATGGGCAGCGTTCGGGAAGCTCCGCAACGTCTTTTCGTCTAAAATACCTCAGTGCCTTATGACGAAAGTCTTCAATCAGTGTGTGTTGCCAGTGATGACATACGGATCCGAAACGTGGTGCTTCACTATAGGCCTTATGAATAAGCTTAGAGTTGCTCAAAGAGCTATGGAGAGAGCTATGCTCGGGGTTTCTCTACGGGATCGAATCAGAAATGAGGAGATACGTAGAAGAACGAGGGTCACCGACATAGCCAAACGGATTAGCTCTTTGAAGTGGCAGTGGGCAGGACATATAGCACGGAGAGCAGATGGTCGTTGGGGCCGAAAAGTTCTCGAATGGAGACCGCGGATCGGAAAGCGCAGCGTTGGACGTCCACCAACGAGATGGACGGACGGCTTAGTTAAGGCCGCGGGTTCACGATGGATGCAGGCCACTTATGACCGAAGCATCTGGAAATCCATGAGGGAGGCTTATGTCCAGCAGTGGACTTCTTACAGCTGAAATGATGAGGTATACCATGTTGGTGGGAGTTCTTCGTTAAGAGGACAGTCTCCATTCTCTTTCTCCATACAAACGTAGTCGACTGTTTCCTTCCTGGATAAAGACATTAGAGCAAATATGTTTATGCCATAAAACCTATATCTGTCATTTCTATTTAGAATAGTAATAAAATAATAAAAAAATTAAATTAAAAATTAAAAAAACTCCCGACTTAAAAAATCTTCAAAGTTAAAACAAAACTAAACTTTAAAAAGGTAAAAATAATAAGCCGAAAACAAGATTCATGTCTCTGAGTAGGTATGTGGTATCTTACGTTCCCGCGTCGGGGGCCGCGGGCATGTGTCACAGAAGTTGATGGTAACCTTCGATCATATATTATATGATTATATATCATATAATATATAAAATATCATATAATATATAAAATATCATATAATATACACACATCAACACCGTCTAGGGATATTCAGAATTTCTCAATTTACTCAAAAAATGTGTTTACTAACAAACAACATGTATATATTTTTGTAAAGCCTACCTACTTATCAGACTATGATTTAGAATACAACAAAATATTGTTTTATGCTTAAATATTTTTTTATTTTAAAAAACGCAAAAAGTGAAATAATGTTAAATTTAAGATAAAATGTCTATCTAAGGAAAAAAATAAAGTAAAACGAAATGATTAGGTTTTTTTATTTGAAGTTAAAATTAGTAGTCAGTGAAACCACCCATGACGTTAATCACGGCCCTGCAACGGTTTTTCATGCTTTGAATCAGGTTGTCAATATCTTGCTGCGGAATATTGTCCCAGGTCCTGCTAAGATGCAAAAAAAGTTGCTCTTCAGTCGCAACATTTGGAGGCAAATTCCTCAAAGCCCTTCTTTGAAGCATATCCCACGCGTGCTCTATGGGGTTTAGGTCTGGTGACTGCGCGGGCCAGTCTAAGACCGACACGTCGTGCTCCTCTAGCCAGCTGGTCACCACTTGCGCAGTGTGCGGACGGGCGTTGTCGTGCATGAGCGTGAAAACTTGGCCCATTTGCAGTCGATGGGGATAGATTATTGGTGCTAGCACCTGATTACGGTATTTTTCGGCAGTCATAGTGTTTCTGATCCAAACGAGGTCTGTTCTTCCACCAATACGAATTCCCGCCCAAACCATAATTGTTCCGCCATGGTATGGATGGACCTCCTGAGGGTGTTGCAGACGGTTGTCACTCAGAAGCTCGCCATACGCGTACTCTACGTGAATCAGGATGAAATCCAAATCGGGACTCATCGGTAAACAACACTACCGACCACTCGATATCTTCCCAAGGCAAATGTTCTCTAGCCCACTGTAATCTTCGTCCACGATTTCCTCTGCGTAGTGCTAGAGTACGAAGCGGCCTGCGTGAATGAAGGTTAGCCTCGTGCAGTCTTCTCCTCACAGTTTGGTCACTGACAAGCACCTGGTGGTCTGACTGGAGCGTTTGAACCAACTGCATGGCCGTAACATTTGGTTGTCTTCTCGCGGCCACTTGCAAAAATCGGTCTTGTCTTTGGGTAGTTATCCGCTTTCCGCCTGGATGCCTTTCAGCCACTTCACCAGTAGCACGATAACGTGACCACAATCTTGATATCACGTTTTGTCTTGTTCCAATCTTCTCGGCAATACTCCGTTGAGTAGCCCTAGCTTGGAGCATTCCTACTGCCCTTGACATTTCGTTTCTTGTTAAATGACGCCGCTGCATGATGCATACAGTTGTATTAAATTGTAATTAATCAAAAAAAAATATTAAAACTTCAATTTGTTTAAACAAAATGCTTAAAACTGCGTTAAGTAAATTTAAACCTTCGAACTCGCTACAATAATTGCCGCGCTAATCTTATGTTTTAAATTTTTTTTTTTAAATTCAAATTTGGAATCATACAATATGGCCTACACAATAAGGTTCCATTAAAATATTTTTAAATCGGCCAGTATTTTTTAAGTTTAAGAACTTTATATAAAATATCCCTAGACGATGTTGATGTGTGTATATATATTATATGATCGAAGATGGTAACCTACCCGTGCTTATAGTACCTAGGTATCTCACGTTTCCGCTTCCCCCGACGCGGGAAAGTAAGGTACCACATCCTCAGAGACATGAAATTTGTTTTCGGCTTATTATTTTTACCTTTTTAAAGTTTAGTTTTGTTTAAATTTTTAAAGATTTTTTAAGTCGGGGGTTTTTTAAATTTTTAATTTTATTTTTTTATTTCACCCTTTTTGTAAGGTCGATTTTGATTAAACATGCATATTGTTGTCACAGAAGTTAAGTCCTTTCATTTGATACCCCACTCGGGCATATTAGAACCAATCGGGTTTTATATCCGAGTTTGACCCTACATATACTTTGAACGGCTAAGCCCATTTTGATTAAACATGCATATTCTTGTCACAAAAGTTATGCTTTTTTATTTGATACCCCACTCGGGCATATATGAAAACATTCGATTTTTATTCTCGAGCTTCAACTCACATATATTATGAACGGCTGAGCCGATTTTGATCAAACATAGCTAAGAACACTCGCGCAAGAGTCACCTATCAACAAAAAAAACTAAATTGAAATCGGTCCATCCGTTCGTGAGCTACGATGCCACAGACAGATACACACACAAAAAAAAAATGTAAAAAAATTAAAAATGTAATCTTACTATTAGGAATAAATGAATTCGCAAACAACTATTTCAACTCTTTACATTCCCTTCTAGAAATAGGTATTTCGTTCCGGTTTAAAATCAAGATTTTTTTTAATGCTGGGGCCACACTAGCGTTTAACGTCTATGCCCAATAACGCGATAATTATTGGAATAATTTTTGCCGCATTATAGTGGGTGGCTACACTTCATCGGTCAACATGAATGCTCATTATTGGCGATAAAAACGGAGTTGAATTTACTTCATCAAGCAAGATGGACGTCGACAAAGCTCTATATTTCATGAGTGTAAATTTATATTATTTGACTTTATTGAATCAATACCGAATCAATACGAAGTGTGGCCACTTTATCCCATCAATTCTCGCATTAATCTCTTTGATGTACCGCCACTTGAGCTATCGCCTAACGCCGAACGGCATTGTTAATGCCATTGTCAAATTATCCAGTTAAGTTGTGGCTACACCTATGGTTAACGTCCATTATCGCGATAATTAATGGCATTTCCCGTTAGTGTGGCCCCAGCATAATAGGAATTACATTTCAATAGAACAATAATTATTCTATTGAAATGTAATTTCTTTCTGAATTTCCATTAGAAAAAAATCTTGATTTTAAACCAGATCGAAATACCTGGTTCCCGCCAAAAATGCTTTTTGCCAAAATGCTTGGCGAGGCCACGAGATGGCGCTGTAATAAAAAAAGCAATATAATTTTGTATACATCCATTTCGTTTGGTGTCGACATTCTTCTCCGCTAGGAGTAAGTGTTCGGTGTGGTGCAGTGGTCTCGAACCTACCGATTTTTCGGTATTTCTACCGATGTTGACCCTGTCCTACCGAAATACCGAAATGCAATGATTTTTCCACGATTTCAGAGAATACATGGAAATGATCCCGATTTTTCTTCCGATTTTACTGTACTAAGTTGGCAACCCTATTTATTTATGTTAAAGTTACGGGGAATCCTTCAAAAGTAAGTATGAACGAGTAGTTAGTTTGGGGAATACCCTTACGTCCTACAACTAATGGCCAACCCTTTGTTTTTCATTCATTGTTTTAACTCGTAGTAGTAAAGTTCTTAGTGGCGAAGTGCATAAACAAGGATTATTAAGATAACATGTCGTCTGACGAGGAACCGAGTACTAGCAGCGCGAGTGGAAAAAGAAAAAAATATCTACAATTTTATAGAAAGGAATGGGAAGAAGAATTTCCAGGATGGCTGCAAGAGAGTCGTAAAGGCGTAAGCTATGCTTACTGCAAAAGCTGTAATAAGGATATTAACATTACATCAGGGAAAGACGCTCAAAAAAACAAATTTGATTGAATATTGTATTTTTTTGGCATATACCGATTTTAGGCATGAATATACCGATTTTAGTGGGCAACTCTACCGATTCCATCCTCTGAGGTTCGAGACCACTGGTGTGGTGCTTGCTGTCAGATATTTTTTAAGGTTATGTTGTGTGTTTGGTATTATAGAAAATAAATATCCTCAAAATCCGATAATGGCGAGTTTAACTCGTTTGTTTTTATACAAATCTCCGAAATACATACTGACTAGGTGTTATAACAAGATAGTTATTACTGATGATGGTTCTACAATAGTGGCACTACATCGCGATGAGAATTTTCCGTATGAATTTTCCAAGCCTTTACCTGAAGAACCTGAGAAAAATACTGGAATTTTACGCATGGAAAGTATAGAGGAAGTGCGAAGAGTTTTTAAAGAAACGAAGCCTGAAATCGCTCGGAAACAGCTTGCATCTCTAACTCTGACTACAGAACATCGGTGGTTCCCCAGAGCTCGTGATAAGAAAGCAAAGCAGACTGAGATGGATAGACCATTTTTGTAATTATTTTTACTATGTACCTAGTTGTAATGTTAGTTTAATAAATAGTTTTCGTTAAAAATCTAATTTTCTTTTATCTTTGTGTAGAATAATATTTGTTGATTCTTAGCAGCTACACCAGTATAACTCTAAGTGTGTAAACATTTCTGCCCTCACATCACTTGTCAGCAAATTGAAATTCAATGTTAGCTTAAAGCTAATCCTCATTCTTCATCTTCTAAGTCCAATTCACATAGATTACCTCACAGACTGTCATAGCTAAGACAACACTATTTTTTTTGTGTCAAGTTGGCCAGGTCATGCAATGGAATTAAACCAAACCATGGTTATTATTTAGTTCTATGTGGTTTCGAAAATATTAATGATTCATTACTGTTTAATGATATGTAGAAATACAAGGTTGTGGCTAGCCATTCCAATATCAGGTTGGGTGCCAGTCAGCTTGGCCGGACCATGCAATATATTTAGTACTTACCTACTTGTTTCGGTTTCGAAAATATTAACAATATTAAGTGGCCGGCCATTTTGGCGTCAGGGTGGCTGTCCGGACCAGCTTCAATTTGTCGCCATCCACTGTTCCATGCTCCATGTTATAAAGGTAAGTATTCCAATATTTTGTACCTATTTGGTACCTATGCAAATATTTCTTCACTCATAGAAAGCTCTAATGAAAAGTTATTACTAAAACAAACGGATGACTTGGTTAAGGCCACGCGTTCACGGTGGATGCAGGCCGTTTATGACCGAAGCATCTGGAAATCTAAGAGGGAGGCTTATGTCCAACAGTGGACTTCTTACAGCTGAAATGATGATGATGAGAGCTTCCTAGGACTGTGAAAAAATATTTGCAGTAGAGCTAGTCAATTTTGAAAGAAAAGGAAGGAACCAGCATTTGAGTCTTATATCAAAGACATTAAAACATTTTAATATTGTTTCATAAAGCTAAGAAAATAAAACAAAATTTAACAAGGCTAAATGTTTATTAAGTATATTTATTACATTATTGTAAGGTAGAATATTTGAAATGGTAACATAGTGACTATAATGAAACTATAATCTATTAGTTACCTACTAGATTTAAATTGAAAAATATATCATCTCACATACAATATCACAATATTTGCTTCCTTTGGTGCCGTTTACATTTATTATTGCACTTTACATCAAACAATCATCAGTCAAAAAACAGTAAAATTATAATATTTCTTCTCTAAAAAATTAATAATTCATGTTCCTAGCTTTTATACCTACAATATTATTTAAAACTTCTTTTGTTCATAGTCTGTCAAAGTAAAGTTATAAATTCTTTGGATTTTATTGTAATTAATGTAATCTAAAGTAATGATCATCTCTTTACATTAATTTCCATACAAGTTAGGTATCTATTTCAAGAAAAATTAAAACAAACCATTTTCTCAGTAAAACAATTTCAACAATTATTATTATTTTATTCTTATTGTTAGGCCTTTAGGCGCGGAACGGTAAAAGAGCAAAACGGTAAACGATCTCAAAATGACGACCTCGGTGGCGCGTCGTGCGAAAGCGCGACTGCAATGCAGGAGGTTGCGGGTTCGGTTCCCGCCGGGTGCAAGTATTTATGCTTATATGTATGTATTTACAAAAGAAAAATAAATATAAGTATTATATCCGTTGTCTAGTCACCGTAACACAAGCTTAGTCGCTTACCACGGGGCTAGATGGCGCTGTGTGTTGTTCGGAGAATTTATTTTATTTATTTATTAAAATGGTAAAAGAGCGAAATGGTAAAAGAGCAAAATGGTAAAAGAGCATAACGTCAAAGCGCATATTGGTAAAACATCACATTGGTAAAAGAGCAAAATGGTAAAAGCGCAAATCGGTAATTATTTTATTTCTTACTACTCTTCGTATATGAACAATACAACTCTGCTTTTTTCCTCAATTATAGGCTAGGAAATAAAAGGTTTTTTAAAAATGACGAATAAAAGGCATTTTATTACAGAAAAAAAACATAAAGTTTAGGTACCGTAAACGCGGGTTACTTTAACTCTAGAAGGTTACTTTAGCTCAAAACGAAAAAAAGATTTAAATTCCCGCCTCTTCGTAACTATGACAGATTAGTAGATTGTATAACAAGGGAGCAAAATAGTATTTTTACGGCGAGGGCGTTACTTTGAATCACGAGCAAAGCGAGGAATTCTAGAATAGAATCCCTCGCTACGCTCGGGATTCTATTCTAGAATTCCTCGCTTTGCTAACGTAGAATTCTAACGTAACGCTAACGTAGAATTCTGAGCGCAGCGAGGGATTCAAAGTATACATCGCCCGAGGCAAAAATAATTTGCTCTCGAGTCATATACTCTACTTTTCATCCCCTTCTATGAGAAAATAAATAAGATATGGTGTTACGTAATTCGTGAATATACCTATTTACTTAAACAAAAATGTTGGGTATAAAATTTTAATATCACGTTTATTATACAGAAGCCCTCTATAAATATTTGTTGGTTGTTATAGCGGCTACAGAAATACATCATCTGTGAAAATTTCATATAAAGACTAAAAAAATAAGCAAAATAAATAAAACAAATGAAACTAATGAAACTAACGAAACTAACGAAACTAACGAAACTAACGAAACTAACGAAACTGACGAAACTAACGAAACTAACGAAACTAATTAAACTCATGAAACTAATGAAACTAATGAAACTCATAAAACTAATGAAACTAATGAAACTCATAAAACTAATGAAACTAATGAAACTAATGAAACTCATGAAACAAATGAAACAAATGAAACTAATGAATCTAATGAAACTAAAGAAACGAATGAAACTAATGAACTAATGAAACTCATGAAACTAATGAAACTAACGAAACTAACGAAACTAACGAAACTAACAAAACTAACGAAACTAACGAAACTAATGAAACTAATGAACTAATGAAACAAATGAAACTCATGAAACTAATGAAACTAATGAAACAAACGAAACTAATGAAGCAAATGAAACTAATGACACTAATGAAACTGAAACTAATGACACTAATGAAACTAATAAAATAAATAAATTCTGTGAACAACACACAGCGCCATCTAGCCCGTGGTAAGCCAGTAATTCATATAATTTACGTTTGATTTCTATGAATGATACATATGTTCCAAATTCAAATTTACTTTGCTCCCGGCTGTTTTATTTTGCTCCCGGCTGTTTTACTTTGCTCCCGGCTGTTTATCTTAACAGAAAAGAGCTACTTTGGTCGCACTTATAGAGGACCAAAGCGACACTTTTCGAATAGATGGGATGAAAAACTATTTGTTTGACTTGGAAAAGTTAGATGGCATCAGCAGTACCTTGTTTCTCATTGGTTGGGCGACTTCATCAAGCTATTTGAATTGTCAGTTGAACTTTTTCCAAACCTTAGTGATCGTGTGCGTAATTTGTGTTACAAACTTTATTCAAAAATTGTGAGTTTAAGGTAAGTTTCTTTTACTATTGTATTTGTAAGGGTCAGAAATATATTTAGGAGTATTTTAGTCTAAATTACATTGTTGTATTGTAAGTTTTGAAACTGAAATGCTGAAAATTAAGTGTGGGGTTACATTACCTCGTCCTTTCGGGTAACTTTGACTCTTGAGCTAAAGTTGCCCGATTATATAATATCGTTCTATTTTCAACAAAATTTTATTGTTTTCAGCTATTCCAATCCCGTCGAAGTACCACCGTAAGCCGGGTAGTCGCCGTTATGTCGATTATACCCAAGAAAAATTAGAAGAATGTCTGACCGTGGTGAGATCTAAAGCCATGACACAGAGGGCAGCTGCAGAAACATATAAGATTCCCTGGAGCACTATTAAAAATAAATTAAAAGGAAAATTTACAAATAAGCCAGGTCGACCTACAATATTTTCTGACGCAGAAGAACAGATTTTTATTGCCCACATAACTGCTTTATCCGAATATGGTTTTCCACTTACTGACTTTGATCTCAAAATGATCATTAGAGACTATCTTATATCACAGGGCAGAAATGTGCCTCAATTCAAAAATAATAATATTCCTGGAAAAGACTGGATGCGATCCTTTCTCCAGCGACATAAAATTCTAACTAAACGGATCGCAAATAACATTAAAAAAGCAAGAGCGCAAGTCTCAGAAGAAGTTATAACAGAGTTCATTGAAAATGTTGTCAAAGAATTAGAAGACGTTCCAGCTGAAAACATTTACAATTATGACGAGACCAACCTCTGTGATGACCCGGGCAAAAAGACAATAATATGTAGGAGAGGAACAAAATATCCAGAGGTCATAGTCAACGCCACTAAAGCCAGTTTCAGTGTGATGTTTTGTGGTAACGCCGCTGGTGAGACTATACCACCATATATTATCTACAAATCAGAACATCTATGGTCCACTTGGACCGTAAATGGTCCGCCAAATGCAAGGTATAATCGAACAAAAAGCGGGTGGATGGATGGTTGTACCTTTGAAGACTGGTTTATTAACCACTTTTTGCCTATTTTGAGGAAAAAAAATGGTCGAAAGGTGGTCATAAGTGACAATCTCTCATCACACATCAATCCAAAGGTTCTATTGGAGTGTGAAAAACATAATATTACCTTTATTTGTCTGCCGCCTAATGCGACGCACATTTTGCAACCATTAGATGTGGCATATTTTCGGCCCTTAAAATGCAAGTGGCGACAAATATTACTAGAATGGAAATGCAGTGAGTCTGGAAGGAAACTGCCATCAACACCAAAAGACCAATTTCCTCGCTTATTAAAACAAGCTCTGGATTCTTTAGGTAACACAAAACAAAACT
The DNA here is from genome assembly GCA_958496205.1 of Idaea biselata. Classification (NCBI taxonomy): domain Eukaryota; kingdom Metazoa; phylum Arthropoda; class Insecta; order Lepidoptera; family Geometridae; genus Idaea; species Idaea biselata. Next base: position 20,782,513 of record OY292396.1, read on the forward strand.
TAGCTGCAGGTTTTAAAAAGACTGGGATATACCCTGTTGATAAAGAAGAACCTTTAAGTAGACTACCGAGGCAGGATCGAATTGTTAATGCAGAGCTTGTTGGTGATTCATTTATGCACAGTTTAATAAAAAATCGGTCCTGCCAAGAAATGAAGACTGGAAAAAAGAAGAAATTAAACGTTGCTCCAGGAAAATCAATCGGTGCTGCTGATTTGACAACAGCAGGTCCATCTGTTCAGCAACAAACTGAATTAAAAAAAGGGAGAAAACAGTTATGGCAAAGAAATCCCGACGACGCAGCTCTACATCTTCTACGAGTTGCAGTGATTTCAATATGAGTCTGGCATCTTCTACTGAAGACCAAGTGATGTCCTGGGACGAAGATGAAATTGATGTTCCACTTGCCAAATTAATAAGCCTTCAGGATGATGAAGAATGTAAACAAGTTTCCGAAGAAGGAGATAATTCGGCAGTGGTCAACGTTGGTGAAAACCCAGACCTGACTTCAATCAACATCGAAGAGCATCCTGACCCTCAGAACGCTGAAAATTCTAAAACTCTGAATGCCCTTTAGGTTGATTCAAGGTTAACCGAAGCTGCAGATTTCCTCAATCAAAAAAATAATGTCGCCCCTGGAGATTTTGTACTGGTTACATGGAATACGAAAACATATCCTGGTCAGATTTTAAGTTTAAGTGAAGAAGGGGCTCTAGTGAGCTGTATGAAGAGAGGAAAATCATTCTGGCGCTGGCCCCTACTCAAAGATGAACAACTGTATAACTGGGACTATATAGTCTGTAAAATAGGCATCCCCAGATTGGAAAAAAAGGATGTTTTTCTATTCCTGAATTAGATGGCTAAGTGGTCATCTAGTTTATTCTTTTTAAATATTTTCTTTTTATTAATAACAACAAAGACAAATAAGACTGATTCTTTTGCAATATGCAGATTTTAATGATGATTCTCATTTGAAGACTGGTAAAGTAAATAGGTAATAAGACTAATATTTGCAATAAGTGATTGTTTAAAGATTTAAGTAAATTTTAAGAGTTGTTTTTTAGAAAATTGAAGTTTCAGTTGAAGTTTTGTTTAAAAAAATAAAGTTTTTTTACGTCTTATTATTTGTGGGTTTATTTTCTATCCCTATGTAGGCCTTTCATTAGCTCAATACTAGCTTAAGTACAGTTTGTTGGCCATGAAATTTTCAAAGCCAAAGTAACCTTCCTCAAAGAACAACTTTGGCTCAAACTTTACAAAAGAAAAAAAACGGGGCAAGTACGACACTCGCGCATAAAGGGTTCCGTACCACTATCACAATTGGATACGGAACCCTAAAATGGTTTACAACAACCAATTTTTAAATTTTATAGGAAAATATGAAATATTTATCTTCGATTCTTACTCCCATCAAACGACCGAATCACTGAAAAAAAAAAAACCTTGGCACAAAGAAAATCTGAAACATAAAATAAACTCTTTGGTAAGTAAGGCAGACTAGTATATTTGACAGATAGGGCAGCCATTTTGAATTCCATGACCAACTCGATTTGTCCTCCTGTCCTTCCTGTCCTGACTCGACTCCTTGTTATTTTTGAAACACGTTTGTTGTATGAGAGCCCCTTTTAAATAATTGTTTTATTTCGTTTTTAGTATTTGTTGTTGTAGCGGCAACCGAAATACATCTTCTGTGAAAATTTCAACCTTCTAGCTATTACGGTTCATGAGATACAGCCTGGTGACAGACGGACGGACGGACGGACGGACGGACGGACAGACAGACAGACAGACAGACAGCGAAGTCTCAGTAATAGGGTCCCGTTTTTACCTTTAGGTACGGAACCCTAAAAAAATGTATGTAAGCCTACTTTTGAGAGAAAAAATATTATAAATGGTTAGATATCATCCTTGTCCAACAAATAAAAGCATTAGGTTAGTAAAAAGTCTCTGGAGAAACATACTTACTACAAAATGATTTCTAAAAATTATAGAAAAAAATAGCTAAAGTAAAGTAACCCGCGTTTACGGTACTCATATAAATACATATTTAAAAAAAAAAGTGTAATACCTGCTAAATATTTTTAGATGCAACTATTTTTAAAATTAGTTTTTATCATTCACTTACCTACAATTTTTATTGATACATAAAAATATGTATTTATACCTAACATTATAGTTACCATAATTGTATAAAATCATCAACCACTACCATAAACACAGCTTTTATCAGAAACAACGTAAAAATATGCTTATCAAAATGAGGTTTCTTTAGATTAATAGGTATTATAGGTATAAATCTAAAAGAAACGTAATTTATTTTTTGTAACGTACTTCTGCTAAAAGTAATGAAGTAATGAAGAATCACTACCTATCCGGTAGTGATTATTTACAATTATAATAGTTGACATATTTTAATTTTATTTTATTAAAATATTTAGTAGGTATTACAAAAATATTTTTTTTAAAATGTATTTATATGAGTAAACTTGGTTTTTTTTTCTGTAAAAAAATGCCTTTTATTCGTCATTTTTAAAAAACCTTTTATTTCCCAGCCTTTAATTGTGGAAAAAAGCAGAGTTGTATTGTTCATACAAAGAGTAGTAAGAAATAAAATAATTACCGATTTGCGCTTTTACCATTTTGCTCTTTTACCAATATGCGCTTTTGACGTTATGCTCTTTTACCATTTCGCTCTTTTACCATTTTGAGACCACTTTACCATTATGCTCTTTTACCGTTCCACGCCTAAAGGATTGTTAGGCACAGAAAACTACCTTTAAAGGTGTTATCTTTTTTGGAGCTTTAGTACCATACATACAGAACAGACAGACAACCAGACATATTATGTGTGTAAGTTTAGACAGAAAAAGTAGGTTTGCCGGCCTCTACGGCGCCTTGGGCGACCCACACGGTTGCGGTGTCGATTCTCGCCGGGGACAAGTATTTATTATGTTTGTTTCAAATTTTAGGTGTTTTCAATATGTTCGTTTCTAGGTAGATTGCGATGTGTGCAACGTCTTGCTATATTTATTATAATGCGTATTTTTAGACGATAATACTCTAAACATACAGGAACACCAAAAACCAGAAACAAATATATCTGTAATAAAAAAAAAAAGTTCCACGCGCTGAGAATCAAAACCGCAACCTACCGCAGGCGGGTAGGTATTGGGTCACCACGACAGAAGTCGTCTAAAACTCTACAACTAGTCATTTTGATTGAAATGTTTTAAAGAGTGACACATATGTGCAGCCAAATGTTACAAGTTGGCAAGTGGCGCGAGGCGTCAACAATGAGTTCACGGTCCGTGACACTACCACACCAGGTACTCGGCAATGACATAAATGTTTACGCTAAATAGCGCTACAGGAGCCGACACAAATGCCCAACCTCAATCAAAACTTAAGGGGACACTCTACCTACTCTTTATTCCATCCTTTATTTCCTCTCTAGATTGCCATAAAAAATATATCTGCCATGACTAATGCCCCTACGTTTTGATATTTTAAATTTTTCAGAATTTTATTTCTACTTATTGTAATTAGAAAATGGAAAAAAAAAAAAAAAAAAACGTAGGGGCATAGTCATGGCAGATATAGGCTTTAAGGCAGAAACCTGCTCTAATAACTTTATCCAGGGAGGAAACAGTCGACTACGTTTGTATGGAGAAAGAGTAAGTAGACTGTCCTCTTAACAGCTCATATATATAAAAGAAATAAACCGGCCTTTTGCTAGAGTATGACAGGTGTTTTTAGTGCTGTCTGTAAGTGTACGGTGAAATATTCGATACCTAACCTAGGTATTTAGGTGCGGGTAGGATTATATCGAGCTATACTATTGTCTGTGTACGTACACGAATGGCTGCCTAATACTCTGCATTATACACAAGGCAGCCGGCAGCAGGCAAAAAAGTCGCCGGTTTCCTGTGTAAGCTTGGTACCAACAGATCTTTTAATGCATGTCTAGCGTAAAGGCTATACAGCTGCGATAAAATAGCATGCGATTTTACACCTGTGTGGATGGGTATTGACAGGACGCGCATACGGTATTGCACCTCAGTGACATCACAGTGACATGATGTGACCTATCAATGCTGCACCCACACTGGTGCAAAATCGCATGCGATTTTATCGTGCGATAAAAACGCAGCTGTGCGTGGGAGCCTTAATGGTTCACCTAGAAGTTGTACGCCTCGGCGCTTGGTTCTATCCTCTATCTATAGTACTTACATATCTGATGAAATAACATTATTATATGTACTTACCTAAGTTATTTATTACTTATTATTATGTAGCTCTTAAACTTAGTAGATTTCAACTTGGTTAAACCTAGAACATAGCTCAATAAAATAGTGGTGTGTGCCTAATATAGCAGTTTAAAACAACATTTAAGTCATCACATGACAGTAAGGCTAAATAGTTGTACTATAGACTCATTTAGTTACATGATTACATCACTACGTATGACGAAGCTTGTAATTATTTAGTGGACAAGAATTATTTGTCATCTTACTCTTATTAAAAATATTTATAAAAAATAATGTATAAGGCTTCACCGCAGACGAATGACAGGACATAATAGGAACATATAATTTAATTCTCCTCATCTGAGCGCTGTTGTCGGGAGCAACCGGGATATATAAATATCTTATTGGGCTTAAAAACTCCCCCTTTTTACTGTCTGTTTTTTTTGTTGTAAATAAACAAATCATGGCGCCGGGAGTTGAGGTACACTCAACAGTTATGTGTCATCACATCACATCATAGCCAGCGAGCTTTTAAGATTTTGTGGCGTTAAGTAGGTACATTCCTGAGCGGCCGGTAAAAGAGACAAACGTGCCAATCCGGGTATTGTTTGGATTTAGAGGAAGTGGTTCACCCAAACTACCCAAACATAGTTCCATACATACATATAACAAGTTAAATAAAAGCTTGTAAAAACATAACCCTCTTTCGGCAATCGGTTTGTAAAACATGTCGCAATATAGAGCGAATTTTACGCGGGCAAAACACCCGGCGCAAATGCCCATCTACCATGATATTTTGTGTATCTATTACTAATCTTGTCCTGTTATTCGTCTGCGTGTCGCCTAAAATGATTCTATTACAATCACAAACACAATGGCACAAAGATCATACAAACATAGACAGTTTTTCTTTCTAATTATAAAAAAAATATATAAGTTACTGATCAACAGGTACATTCAAAGACTTTTGATTAATTAATTTAATTATTAAGAAAATTTCTCATATCTTTTGCTCAAGGCATTCTACTAGATATATTTTACAAGAGTTCCCAAGTGGCGTGATGGTTACCGCACTCGCCCGGCAAGCGAGGGGCACGGGTTCCAATCCTGTCACGGGATAATTAATGTATTTCTTCTTGTAAAATATTTCTTAAACTTTCTCATGTAGTACTATGTACGTACAGTTATGTATTTCATACTTTAATAGGTTCTTATTTTTATTATTTACCTCTTACGTAAAATATTAAGGATTTTTTATTAAGTCATTCATTACACCACGTAACTACTCAAAAATATGGTAGTTATTAATATTGAAAAATAGTTTTGAAATTTCATCATAATCACAATCCTACTAAAGCGCCGAATACAAACACAGACCAGAAAGCTGATAAGTTACCATGGGCGGTCTATACGTGTGTAGCATTATGCAGTACATCCTCATATCAAAATACAGCTGGGCTCATATTCTACAATGAAAATGCTTCAAATCCTTGCCTCTAGAGGCATATGTCTGAGTTGTTTTGTTTTTAGAAAACGTTTCAACCACTGTTTGGTAATTTTGTAAGAAATAACTAATACTTAAAAAGCACCAGCGATTTTTTGCAAAATTACCAACTTAAGAGAATTTCAATTGTAGAATATGGACCCTGGCCTGGGCACGTAATTCTAAAGTGTCTCAACTATGCCTCATTTGGTCATAAAACGGTTTTCAGATTGTTGGTAAAGCTAGAAAACAATAACACATCAAAAGCTTTAGCGAAACTTTGCGATACAACCCAAAATTGTTGTATCGTTTCAAAAAAGATTCAACAAAGATGAGGCATACTAAACACATTTTAATTGTAGAATACGGGCCATCTGTATGGGTTATCTGTATGTGTGAACTGCGCTTTACTTACGTATTCTAAAGTAAATAGCTTAACAACAATATTTAATTTTATAAAAATTTATAAAAAAAAAAACAAATTTTGAACGACTTTTAAAAAGAAACTAAACTAAAACAGACAAAGACGCTGTAATAATAGATCAACTTTGAAAAAAATAAATGAAGGCGAAGACGATCTATACTAACCCCCTTACTTATAAACGATGATTGACAAATGATTAAGTTATGTACCGTTTGTTTTGTCTCTCAACGTTGGCCTCATGCCACAGTACAAGACAAACGATACATAGGTTATGCAGCTGTTAATCATCGTTTAAAAGTAAGGGGGTAATATTATAAAGAGGAAAGACGTATTTGTTTGGTTG
>OY292396.1:20789206-20824848 GCA_958496205.1 Idaea biselata
AACGGGGTATTTACCATGTTTTAATTTGCTTTTGACGGAGCTCGATATTTTGCTAGTAATTTCAACTGGCTTGTTCACGAAACAAAGATTGATTAATTGTCTAAAGATTGTTAGACGTTATTCATTAATGTTTGTAGTTCAATAAACGTTACTTTTGGAAAATAATTTCCAAAATTCTGCACCCAGTTATGTTATATAACAAACAGTAATGTACGAGTCGTTAGTGTAGGCCTAGTTAGATGGAGACAGGCTGGACTGGGCTGTTTCAAGGGCGGGCGTTGCAACCGCTCGACTGTTGGTGCGCTAATAAAATTTGTCATTTTATCCTGCATAAATGCACGGTGTATTTTAAAAATAATAAAAGAAATTTTTCGGTTTGAATCGCGTAATGTTTATTACTTTTAGCATTATTTCAACGCTCAACATATCGAGACCTTTCCAGGTCCCTTCTCCAGGATTGACTAAGATGTGATTTGTCATTCTAATGCATCAAAAAAGGTACAGTGAAACTACCGTATTATCAAAAATTAAATATTAAAAGGTATCAAAGCAAATACTAAGGAGAAGTCCTAGAACCGCTGTAGCTACGAAAAAACGTTCTTAGAAGACATTCCCTTATGTGAGAAATAATGAGCATATAATACATACGACTCCGTTGGGGTCGACCAGCAGCAGATGCTTGTGGTTCCCGCGGCGCGCGCCCGTCAACACGAACTGTCCGGGGCACGCCGCCGACTCGCGCACCAGGAACTCGCCGTCCTCCATCACTAACTACAAATACAAGGGGCCAGGGTTAGATATACGTGTTTAAAGTGGTTTTGATTGATGTCACGTGAGAAAATAGCAAAAAGTTTATCAGTACCCTACCATGAATTGGTACGTAAATACGTAACGCAAAATATCGGTTTTAGGCGCGACCAGTGTGCCACGGAACAAGCAGAGCGGGCGCGCTGTCCAGAAGGTCAAACTGTTAACATTACAGTTCACGTATTTACGTAGTAACTTATGGTAGGGGTACTGATGAGCTGACCTGTACTACCCTATTGTTTGCGGACTCGTTTTCAGCAAATAGACCTCAAATTGGATCCTTTTTGCTAGAACTAGCTCAGCTCTTTTTAAAGTTTTGAAACAAGATAAACACATCATAAACCTCTCGCAGTCGGTTAAAAAGTTTGTTGTACAAATAAATAGATATCTTTATTTGTACAACAAATAGTAAGCCAACGGCATAAGTTGTCTTCCTGCTTGCTGTTGACGATTTTAATGTTAACGACGCGACGTTGACGCGAAATACATTGACGTCAGCGGCGCCGCTGTGAACAGCTCTAGTAATATACTAAGGCGTCCCTGTTTGACCAATGACGATGCTGAGGTCGATGACGTCACCGATTCTAGCAATAAACAAGGTGTCTCTACTGTAGTTACCTTCTCAGCCTGTCCTCTAGATATAGGTCCGTGGAACCATGGTTCTCTAGCTAGCAGCGCGGCTTGAGCCCGAGCAGAGAGAGGCTCGCTCTCCACGGCCGGTGACGACGCTGAGGTCGATGACGTCACCGACTCTAGCAATAAACAAGGTGTCTCTACTGTAGTTACCTTCTCAGCCTGTCCTCTAGATATAGGTCCGTGGAACCATGGTTCTCTAGCTAGCAGCGCGGCTTGAGCCCGAGCAGAGAGAGGCTCGCTCTCCACGGCCGGTGACGACGCTGATGTCGATGACGTTGACGCGCAAGATGATGACGTCATCGGCGCCGCTGTGAACGGCTCTGTGGTAAGAAATTACAGGTTTTGTTACAGAAATAATTGGACAAACACTAAGGTGTGGATATTTTTAATTAAAATACATACGCATATCGAAGATATCCGTATGATGGTTGGGTAACAGAGCCGTGGGGGGCGTGCGAGGGGGAGGCGTCTGGTTCACGTAGTGTCGAATACTCTCTTCACAGCTGGGAACATAAGTTACATGTTTATTTATAACGTCTTGTGTCTAAGAATTCTAACTACACTATACAAGTGTTACCCCGTGTATGTACAGTATACGTACGACGCAATAGGCGGTAGAGTAGCTAGGGGCGGTGGGGGCGGGTGTCTGTGTGTCACGATGGGTGCGACGCCGTGCTCTGGCGGCATCTTGTCCGGCATATCGTTGTAGTACTCCCGGTCCTCCAATGACGAAGCACATGCGTTACCGCGGGCTGCCGTCTCGCATGCTGCCGCTGTGCGGGCACCGTTTATGTTCAACCTGAAAACATACAATTTTGTTTTGTAATTTATGATAGTTTTTGAAAAAAGCTTGTTGTCCACGGCTTCCAAAATTATGATAACTATTTGTGAAAATGTCTTTTATTTTCTCATATTTGCGGTTTTTTTGGTACTGTTATGGGTTCTGTTATGTATGTCCTAATAAACCTTTATCTTGGTATCTATTTTTCATTTTCTATTACATGTAAGACCTTGACATTAAAGATCATAATTTTAGATCATAAATAGCTGCGCCCCGCGGTTTTCCCCGTGTAAGTCACGATCCCGCGGGAATATGTGGTATAGCCTATGTGGTATTTCAGATCTCCAGCTATACCTACTTTGATCGCAATCATTTCAGTAGTGTTCAGGTGTAAGGTAACCAACATACATGTTTACTAACTTATAGACAAACTTTCACATTTAAAATATTAGTAGGATTACTATTACTACATAACTAATTCACAACTACTGCTACTATAAAGATGTTTACAATAACAATCCAATAGTGTAATAGTATGATTCAATGCTCCATTGATTCACTCCTCCCTTGTTAGATTAATGTTATTAGATAGTTGAGAAACAGTGACGCATACAATGAATATGTTACAGTTGATGCTTAGTTATGTTTTAAGTAAGGTATAAATGACATACATAACATGAGGCATTGACCAAATGATTTCATATGAGGAAAATGGTGGTTGCAATTCGGCGAAAACGGACTTCCGAATATTTTCGACCAATTATATTTGGAAATATGAATAATACGGTAGGTGTTTATCTAATCAGTTTGCGGACAATATTTACACGTCGCTATTTGGAGCCTTATTTTTATTTTAAAAGTTTGATTTCTTCTGATTTTCGTTCGACGTCTAAGTGCGGGGTCGAGTGGTTAAGACCACTTTTTATTGTCGTTCCTTTAAAAAAAAACCGATTACAAACTTAAATCTGTAGAAATCTAAACATTAAGATTGCTTAAAGTGGCATGAGCAATTCAAATATACTTAAAGCCCCTGGTAATATTGGGTGGGAAAATATGACATGTTTTTTAAAGTCTCTAGCTAGCTAACAAACTACTAATATACTCACCAGGTTTCACTAAATTAATTATATTGTTTGTGGAGCGATAACAGCATTATTAATTAGATAGGTATTTGTACGTATTAATTTTTTAGTTACTTAGGTATTTTTGGCCTGCGGTTATGGGAAATTACAACCCAGTGACGTTATAATAACCGACAACAGGATAACCATTAGGGGAAGTGGCACAATATGTTCAGTGAACTATTATGGGCTTGATTTAGGGAACAAACTTTAATCATCTCTGATGATGACTGTAAATTCTGCATTTGAGAGGAAAGGTTTCGTTCTTTGGAACTATTAGTTTTATTAGAATAGAAAGAAATTTTAGAAACAATAACATATGAAAAAAAAAACCAGCATGGTCATGGCAGATATAGGTTTTATGGCATACACATATTTGCTCTGATGCCTTTATCCAGGGAGAAAACAGTCGGCTACGTCTGTATGGAGAAAGAGTAGGTAACACTTTCCTTTTAAGATGTTAAACTAAAGAAGTATAACATAGAGACAAAAATTCTCTAAACTTACGAAGAAGGTTTTGTCAGGAACTCCTTGAAGCGCAGCTCAAACGCCTGCCCTATGGTTGCTATCACATCCTGCGCCAATCGTCCCCCACACTCCAGCACATAACACGCCCTCCACTCCGTCGGAGGGACAGACTTAGCCACATAGGCTACGAAATCTAAGGAATCTGAATCACCCCCAGATGCAAATGATACTCTAGGCATGTCGTGTTTAGCTACGTTCTCTCCCCCTTCTAGCTCGGCTAGTGTTATGGCTTTGGATGAGATTGTGAGGGCCACGTTGGCTCCGGAGTGTGCCATGCGGGGTCGTGCCGCTAGGGCTCGAGCGGCTGCCTGGCAGACGCGGCGTTTCTTGTCGGCTGAGCGGAGACCAGCTGCAGCACATACCCGAGCTATGCATTCTCTGAAAATTAATTGTGGTCTTTCAAAGATTGCTTTGATTGTTGTGATACAATTAATATGAAATTAGACAGTAGTTTCTTGGTGACATTTTAGAAAAAAGAGTGTGACAAATGACATAGATCGTCGTCAGTCAACCTCAAGTTAGTCTATCTGTGGCCAGAAAGCACTATAAAGTGTAACATCGTTTTCGGCATCCGTTTTAGTGCAACAGAATAAAGTCTGATGCCTAAAGAAAAGGTCTGAAAACAGAATAACTAAGTATTACTGTAAATATTATAATAAGAAAATCTCATTTTTTTTGGCACCTTACTCTCGAGATGCCATTTCTTTTCTATACCCAAGTGTTGGAAGCACTATAGAAACATAATCAAGAAGAAACTAATCAAAGAGGTTTTATAGAACACTAGCTGTGTCCCACAGTTTCATCCTCATAAGTCTTGAAAATCCTTTCTCATTGGATGCTTACATCACATAAAGAACACATACTGCAATTTCCAGCTCCACAGCCTGTGGATTGATCCATTAGTCAGGGACAAAGCCTTTTAAATATTTTTCCAAGTAGGTGGGTTATGTTAGGTTCACCTATTGTGATATTACTGGGATTTTTATTTTTATTTATTTCGGTCTGAGACCGATATGGCCAATTTGGAATAGCCAGGGTCAAGTTTTAGAATATTTCAAGTTTCTTCTATAGTTTTGGCGTCGTACATCTTGTACATCTTGCCAGTATCAAGTATTTTGCATGAAATTAGCCCGATCGGGCCTATAGTTTCAAGTCAGGGGCTATGGTAAAGCGGTGGCAACTTTACTATAACCTTCAAGGAGCTTCGGCGCGAACGACGGAAAGTCCATGTTTAACACTCAATTTTGTTTTCACTACACTTGTGCACATTCACGGAACTAAATTGAATAAGATTCCACCAAAATTACACAATTTAACCGAGTTTACAACATAGTTTAACGAAAATAAAATTGGAGCATGACATGTTGTCTCCGCTTTCCCGTCGTAAGTCCTAAATTCCGCCGTAAATCCCAGTATTTACTGCAGAAGAAATTTTTTATGATTTTTTGTAACCAGCCAGTGACAAATTTTCTCCAATAATTTGAGGTTTCATGAATAATATCCTAAATTAAATTAAATTAAAATTCATTTATTTCAGATAACAAGATCCATATTACATTTCATTCCATACATTATCTATTAAAATTTGAAAAATTAAATAAATAGTACCAAAAAATAAAATAAAATAAAATAAAAATAACATAATCAATAATATAAATGACTGGTTACTAGTCTAGGAAAAAAATTAAAAAGAAATGAAAATCTTTTTAATTTCCTGAAATGTTTAAATACAGCCAGTGCACTTTGCCAACAAAATAGGTTTAATTAAATAGGATTCCTAATCTTTACTCAGGTCCTAATTCTTTTATAAGGTCTGTGTTGAATAGAGTGGGTGTTAAAAGTATTGATTGAAACAGAACAAGGATTTGTTTACTAAAATAGAATTGTCACCAACTTACTTTGCAACTTGAGATCTAGTTTCGAAATCCAATTTCTTCATTGAAGTCAGAACCTCCATGCAGCCAATAAACTGTGGAGCAAAATCTGAATCACAACCTGAACTACTTGCAAAGGGATTGAAGAGCATATTGTAGTGAATGTTTAAGGTTTCATTAACTATGAGGAGGAAAAGGACACAATCAAACAGGAGGTATTTGAAAATTCTTGATGAACTACATGGTAACTTACTCTAACAGAATATGTGACTCCATCGCCAGCTAGCACGGAGTCTGGATGCAACCAGCCCCGAGCTGGCTTCGACACAAAAGTACCGCCTTCCGCCATCTCGCAGCTGCACAAAAACTGTCCTCAAACACTCATACACACGTACACATAGGTCACAACAATATTATGTCTTCACACTCCACCTACTCCGAGTTATTTTCTGAACGCTTTCATTATGATTTATGAATCAACTGATTAATTCACAGGCGTACAATATGGGTACAGTACAATACAGTTTGTCGGCGACTTTGGGTCAAGTTTACTTTTCTCTCGGTTGCAACTGCAACTGCAGTCTGCAAGCGGAACACTTTATCACCTATTTCGATGCTCTATTGATTAAAGCGTGGGAGAGCGAATTTGTTTTACAAATAAAAAACCGCTTGGAAAAATGCTACACGAAAAGAGCAAAACTTTTTTTGACAGATAGGCAGACTGACATTTTATTTAATTTCGTTTGACTGACATTGACAGAATTTTGTTGAATTTTATTTGGAAATTGTGAAAAGAGACATCTAGTGCAATTTTACGTAAGTAACTAGTGGGATTCCTCGTTCGTTTGTGGTTAAGTTTAAGCTATCGCTCCTTAGATGTCGCCCCTTTTTGGGAATATAAATAATCTTTGTAGCAACTAGGAACCAACGGATGGTTTGTCCCATGCGAAGGATAAACGGAAAAATATAGGAAACAGTTTAGTGGCGGGCGGCATTTGCCTTTCTCGACTGTCTAGTCTACATAGGCACAAATTCAAACCACGTACGTAGTATCTCTTACTTAGTGGTCTGTGATTCAAACATTGAGTTTGAGTTCTTCAGCTCATTAAGTAGGTATAGGCAGTCTTTATATTTCAATGTCCTCCGATTGGGATTCAGTAAGTCATTCATTAGTGGAGGTGTATAAGAAAGGTCGATGGGCACATCGAGCCACATCGCCCTGAACGGCAACGTGTCCTCTTAAACCACAGCGAAGTTCTACGCGAAGTCCATTAATGACGTAACTCAATCCCAAGCGGAAGACAATGAATATCGAAGACTGCCCTCTTAAGACCTAAACAAATGGCAATGTAACGAAAAAACTTTTTGGTACAATTCGACACTTTTAAGGTCATAGCACACTTAAACGACTTTGCTCCAACACCGCTCCCATCCAACACTGCCCTAAACTAAGACGACTGCTCGCAGTCTACGCGGCGACAGCTAGCAGGCAACCAGCAGTCCACGCGGCGACAGCTAGCAGACGGCCAGCTGTCCACCAGTTTTTACCGTACCGTACGATTTAATAAATCGTACGGTTGGCAACACTCCGCGACGGCGCGGCGCGCGCGGCGACTGCTAGCAGTAAGCGTGCGGCCGCAGCGAGGCGTCAACTCCCGAGCAGTCTGACGGCGGTAAGCTCGCTGAAAGCGAGCTGTCTGCTAATTTATGATGCCAATGTAAAATATATCTAAAGAGCAATATTTAAAGCCCATATTTGAATTATATTATTTTTGCCGGGTGGGAGCGGAGTCGTGTAAGTGGGCTATGACCTTTAAAGATGGAAGAAAATTTAACATTTGCCACAGCTAATAGGTAAGTAGATAGATACTGTACCACAAGACTTAGGTAGGTAGTAAGTAGGTAGCCATAGCTAATAGGTAAGTAGGTACCTACCTTTAGATAGAATTCAACTGTGCTCAACTTTGCAACTACCTAAATAAGTATCTAGGTAGCTTAGGTAGGTAAGCTTTGTCAAAAGACTTAGTTAGGAGATATACTTAATTTCGGACTCTAGGCACAGCGTAACTAAATACCTATTGTAGGTAAGTCTACGTCTAAAAGAGGTGGTACCTAACACAATAGAACGGTTTTTTAATATCGGCAAGAATAAGCCGCACAAACAATCGCTGACTGTCTGAACCACAGAACTGTCTGGACGCATTCTATATCTAAAACGTCTCAATAATGCCTTAGCATTGTTCCATTTTTTTCGAAAACAGTTTGACAATTTTCAGAAATTTTGCAGTTTAGCTGAAGTTTTTGAAGTATACTAACCTACACAGTTTTAAAGAGAGTATATAGTACCCTGAAAACGTTAGACTTGTAAAAATATATATTCGTACTTACCTGTGGTGGTAAAATTAATTATTCTTTACTACCTCAATACGAAAAGCAAAGTTCTTAATTTATAACTTTGTTAAAGTTAAGTGCTATAAACCTGCTTCTGTTTTAATAACATTAAACAATAACAAAGTTAGGTCGTTTTAAGAGTTTTGTCGTCCCGTCGCGGCGGTAGGTAAATGTTTATTTTTATTGTTCAAATCTACCCTCAAAACATTAACGTAATAGTCGTTTTGAGAATTTGAGTTGAGAGCTACGGGGATGTGGTTATTTTAAAGTAGGTACGTCGTAGCTAGGTAGCACCGCGCGCCGCGCCGTAGCCGCTCGTAGCCGCTCGTAGCTCTCGTAGCGAGTTGATTTATGGGGAGAAGCCTTCGCGTTATTACAAGTAATTTGTTCAATTTGTGCTTTGTTCTGACCATGTGTTTGGAGAATGTGTTTTTAAAGGTAAATTGGTCAGAGTTAAGCATAATTATTTTGTAGATTAAGGATGATAAATAAATTCAGTAATAGGTTCCCGTTTTTACGCTTTGGGTACGGAACCCTAAAAACGACTTTGCCATCGTCTGTTATTTTTGCTGAAATTCTTATTTACAGTGAGTTACTAGAACTTAACTAACTGTATGACTTAAATCACCGATAGCTAATTCACCGAAGCCCGAACGTCCGTCCGCATCGGCGAAGCTCTATCATCGATACCGTACCGTAGCATCTATAAAAAGGTACCTAAAAAAATAAACTAGCCAAGATCAGTTAAATCAGTTTTCTTATCCAAAAATCGAAGAAGATTATCCAATTCTTAAGCATACAAAAATCATGGTCACTTTATTGTTGTTTACCCATCAAAATCGGTGTGATATAGTACCGGCCGGCTCCGGGCCGGGGCGGGAGGAACCACGGCGGGATGACACGCGCGTGCGTGCGGCAGTACGCGGCCGCACCGCCGCGACGCGGGACGCGTAACTCTCACCCACAGAACACACGACTAGGACAGAAACATACACAACGCGCGCCCCTGTAAGTAAACCAATACATTTACTATTTAATACACTCATTTAAACTAGTAAAGTCAGTAGTTATAATTTAAAATGGGTTTTTAATTCATGAAATGGATAGCGGAAGTGAGTGTTTCCTTCCGCACGTGTGTCTATTCAGTTAGGTTCTGTCGACGGCCCACGAGCGACGCACAGTAAGGAATGATCGTTCAATAGCCCACTGCCCCTGTGCCGGTGCCGGTGAGGGTTGCTAAGGGTTCTACTCAGATTAATAGGTTAAATACTGATGCTTTATGTGTGTTGCAATTTTTTGTACTGATGGATTGTTGGTTTTTTAAGTGAAAATATATAGGTAAGTATATCCATAACATATCAACGAGTTCAATAGTTTTAATTGTACTCGATGATAATATGTTATGGATTTTTTGTATTGAATAATAATTAGGTATTTCTGTTGTAGATACACATAAAGTTAACGTTGATATATTTAATAACCGATCTAATCAATGTTTTAACCATCTTCGTTAAAAAAATCCCACTATATAGTTATACACAACAGTTTTTTTTACGAAAAATATACTGTTATGTTTGCTATGCTTGCTAAATTATGGAAAATTTACTGATATGTTTGCTATGTTTATTTTGCAACAGTATTCGGCACGGCACGTGTTTATTTTAACCTATTTACACACCTTAGTTTCATTAAGTAGGTACCTACCTTATATCACTGTATCTTGTATAGTAACTACTTACCTATACGTGTAAGTATTTACAGTATTCAATCGTAAATCTTGTAATCTCTCATTCACTGTCCAAACAAATCGACAATCCCTATAAATCTAAACTTCCTTATTATTAATCTAAACTTGCTAATTGTACAATGTGTACCCAAATCTTTGAAACTGTACATTTCCGACTGTTTGCGAACCCCCATCACGCGCGTGTCCCCAATGCTAGTGCAAACAATTAACGTTCATACATTTCGAGAGTTCACTGTTCAGTGGACCTGAAGTGTAAATAATTTCAAACATTTCCCAGCCATGTGTGGTTCATTAAAATTACGAATTGTTTAGGGCTACCGCATACTACAGGGTTCACTATGGCTATTAGTTAGTTTGCCAACACAGTTTGGGTTCAAGGCAATTTATCCGACGACTAGCAAACAAACAAGTTTCAACTATTGGTCAATAGAAATTCGGTACAAACGACCGATATAGTGCGCAATTTGACTATCGTTCATGGATGTCTGTGACGTATAAATATAGCCCCGTTTCAGTACAGCTATACCTATAAATACACCAACTCGTTTTTGGTACGGAAATTGACATTTGCGTATCAATCAAACGTCGATATTACGACGATGTTACTCCACATTTTCAGCATCTATATAGTCCCTGAAATTTTTATTCCGCAGAGTTTGCACTGAATTTTCTACGTTATAATTACGAGTACTTTTTTACCTCTTTACTAACAAGCGCCGAGCTGCCCACTACTGGGTAAACTTTGTCTTTAACGCATTAAAAATGAAAGAGATTTTAAAACCTTCGGTCCATGCTTACAAACTACTGACGTTAAGAACTAAGAAGTAAACTTATTCCTTTAAAGTTGCATAGCTTTTAATGATCTGCTCAAGCTTATAGTGCAAAATGCACTTACATTGAGATGTAAGATGCAATTAGGTTCGTCTGTGGACTAGCTTTGGCTTGGTTTTTAAACCATGCACTTTAAACTGGAGTTGAAGTTAAGTTATCTACGCTTTATTATTATGTAGCATTTAGTATGCTATTTTAATAACTTACCAAGTTAATCAAATTATGCTTTTTATCGTAAGCATACTAAAAAAAATGCCACAACCGAATTGAGATCCTCCTCTTTTTGAAGTCGGTTAAAAACAAAAACCTTGCTACTCTCTAAAGCAGAAGCTGTTTGTTTGCGTTCTAAGATATGATCAGATATGAGTATTCCTACCTACTACTGCAAGGCTACCGCGCTATTTCCGTTGACATCAACTCGATGTCGACGCGGTAATTTGACATCTTTGACAGCGGGGTTTTCAATTTTGACACCGCGCATCCATGGCCGTCAGTCGTCGATTTGAAGATTTTCTTTCAAAAATCTTCTTTTTATTCATTCAATTTGGCGTCGGCATCGGCATGAGTAATCGACGCGTCGATTTGGCATTTTCGCGGTGCGAAATTCGAATGTCAACTGTCAAATGAATTCGATGCCGATGCCGACGGAACTAGCGCAGTAGCCTCGCTGGTACCCGAGAGATGACGTGTGAGAGGCCGCCCACGGAAGAGATGGTGTGACGATATCGAAGAGGTGGCAGGCAAGAAAGACGTGGATGGGAAAAGCTCGATTAAAAAACAAATAATTTGGGTTAAGCGGCTTCCAAAAAGGATGCAACCAGGAACATCGCTCAGATGAGGAGAAAAGAAGATCGAGATCGGCACAAGTGGCGACAGATGGAGAGCGTGTCTACCCCGGGTCTGGTCACCCAATTCCGTATTATTGATGAATTAATTAATTTAGATATTAACTGTTTTATAACGTAGTATAAGCTTATTTAATTTACGTGTATCATACAAAGAAGTAGTTTTTTATTTGTGTTTTTGTTAACACTTGCACAGCATAGATAGGGAACTAGCTAGGAGTACAAATTAGAAGGTTTAACAACAAAATTCCATTCAACCTAACTTATTGAACTACCGCGTCGAAAACAACGACTGCATGGACACAGAAATCGTACCTTACACTACCTACGTAGTACCAACACGTAGCGTCGTAGGCTTGTTCATTTGAGCTCCGAACAATCTGGCGGGCGTCTGGCCACGACTCAACGTTTCAGTCTTCCTTTTAGTTTGCCTACGATTCCGTAAGGCTGGCTGGGACGCGACTTGAAAGCGTCTCGCAATTAGCCCGAGAATGCTGACTACGTCTGGCCTGCAAGTTTTATAACCGCTTGTCTTGGACGTTTTGTTAAACTTTGTTAGATACGTTGGCTTAATCGAGATAGGAAAATGCCCCGGATCCCAACATGTGGTGTGCCACCCAACTCATGAAGACCGAAAGGGTTAATTACATCAATTATTATTGTATCTTACATTGTTCACGGATATTGAACATTTTCAGAGATAGGTGCTGTTGCAGGAACCGCACCTGATTTCTGCCAAATTATTTGAAGGCAGAGGTACACTTACATTTTGGTTGCCTTCAAATTGAATAGGTTTGCGAGAGAATCCAATCTAAAAGTTAAAGAAGGAATCCTCACTTCAAAGTTGGAACAAAGCGAGTGTCAACGATGATTTTATGCAAATGAGAGTACCTGATTAAAATCCGTTTTAACATTTCCAACTCTCAGTGCTACTTAACCTATATCCGTGTAGACACAACCTTAATCTAAAATTCAAGTGATCACAAGAATAGGAACAGTGCGGTTGCATCCCCCCGTATTATGCCAGGACGTCCTGAATAAATGAATATTTGATTTATTAATTAAGCTTCGTCAGATGTGCCTTTACACCTTTGTTTTATGGTTGTTGCGCAGTTTCTTCATTAGCCAACGTTATAGTTGGATGCCGGCTGCCGGTCTGAATTAAAATGTTTTTTTTTAATTAACTGAAAACCCTTTTTGATATTCGTTGGAAACATTGGAATATGCCGATATCTACTTTTGTTTATCGTTGCCCTAGGAACTAAATACCTAACAACGATCGTAGCTATTTAGTTCTACTAAGCTACGAAAACTCATGGTTCGATTATGTAAAGTTCGTTATTTATTGTAACCCGTGACCCCTATAAACTTTCACTATAGTAAAGTCATAAAAGAAACAGTTTTTCACAAAATATCATGTGTTTCGGGACATTTCAGGGCGTACTTCAGGATGAATAAGTATGCATTACGAGGCCTTATCAGTAACGAAAGAGCCGATATTCATAATTCGATGTCTTTACATTCGTTTGCTCCACAATTTATAAGATTTGTATGACGCACGCACCCAACTTATTGTTTTGCGTATCAATAATATTGAAATATTTCCTTGCTCCTAGAAAGCACTCTACTGTGAGAAAACAAACACGCTTTGTTTGTTCTCCGGAAATATTCGTAGCTAGAGGTCGCAAATGTAACTGAGGATTTGTTTTTCTCTTTGTTCTCATTTTTTTATGGAAACATTTTCACTTGTAGGTATTTTTAGGTGAGTGTCTTCCTCGCCTTTGATACAAGAGCTACAAGAATTATGCTTTTCTAACACTCACATAAAATATTTTAGTTCCTTTTTGTTTTTCAGAAAATGGTGTGTTAGGTTTTTAATAAAAAATGACACAGTTAACTCAATTACTTAATATATGTAAGTTACTATATGTAAGTGATAAAGAGACGTAATTATGTAAGTACATAAAAAGGGGACACAAAAATATAAATTGGGGGATCACTTCAAAAGAAAGAAACTTAATGTTCCTATTTCTTTTCAATTCAGTTCCATAAATCATTCGAACAGCATATAGAAAGAAGCCTTTATCATAGATAATAATAAATATTACTTACTCGCCGGGAAAAAGCAGTTTTTATTTCTCATCATAATTTCACAACAGATATCAAATATTCCGTTCATGTAAGAGTTCCATTACCATTGTATTGTGTTCGACAATAGGCGCTGATACGTTTTCGATATCCCATCTGGACCACGCATCTCTAAATATTGCAGACGTTATTCTGATATCCGGTAAGTTATATACTTAGCTTTGTTTCTTTACTCTTCTTTCTTCATTAAGTCTCTGTAGGTAGGTATATTACTTCTTCATGCATGAGGATTCTTTCAGATTATTGTCTTTACTTGGCACATTACAATGAACGATATTCGAGATTTAAAATATCTATTCTTCTATTCTAATATATCTATCTATTATCTATCTATTTCTATTATTATTATAATATTATCTATACTAATATTATAAAGAGGTAACGTTGGTAACATGTATGTATGTATGTATGTATGTATGTATATTGGGGGTAATCTCCGAAACTACTGGACCGATTTCAAAAATTCTTTTGATCCCGATATTACCACGGGATCGGGACATAAATAATATGGGGACAGAATAGACTCTCTTAATAACTTAATAACCGGCTGGCGGGGAAGAGTTGGCTGCCCAGAATACGTTTTTTTAGGGTTCCGTACCTTAAGGTAAAAACGGGACCCTATTACTGAGACTTCGCTGTCTGTCTGTCTGTCTGTCTGTCTGTCTGTCTGTCCGTCCGTCCGTCCGTCCGTCCGTCTGTCCGTCTGTCACCAGGCTGTATCTCATGAACCGTAATAGCTAGAAGGTTGAAATTTTCACAGAAGATGTATTTCGGTTGCCGCTACAACAACAAATACTAAAAACAAAATAAAACAATTATTTAAAAGGGGCTCCCATACAACAAACGTGTTTAAAAAATAACAAGGAGTTTAGTTCAATGTGAGGTCGCTTCTGATTGGTCAGGACAAATCGAGTTGGTCATGGAATTCAAAATGGCTGCCCTATCTGTCAAATATACCAGTCTGCCTTACTTACCAAAGAGTTTCTTATAAGTTTCAGATTTTCTTTGTGCCAAGGTTTTTTTTTTTTATTGAGTGATTCGGTCGTTTGATGGGAGTAAGAATCGAAGATAAATATTTCATATTTTCCTATAAAATTTAAAAATTGGTTGTTGTAAACCATTTTAGGGTTCCGTATCCAATTGTGATAGTGGTACGGAACCCTTTGTGCGCGAGTGTCGCACTTGCCCCGTTTTTTTCTATCTCAAACGGTTCGAGCTGTACGTCACTTTTTAGTAAAAATTGAAAAATGTCTACTTTTTAGCACATTTCGGGGCATCACGTTCACAGATTAAGCGATAGCATTGTTTTTTTTTTCGCCATGTGTTCGCTAATATTGATGTTTGTAAATCACCTTAATTTTTTTTTAATACTGTAGTTAGTAACTTACAGGATGTCCCCAAAGATAGATTTAGTCTTATAAACTTTACTTTCTGCTAAGTTTGAGCATCTGTGGTGTAAAAAAAATGTATGAAACCTGTCTGGCCGACTATTGAAAAAAATTGCCTTTTTCATAAGGATTCTATAACAAAATTATACTAATAACTTTTTGTCATTAGTTACTAAGCTAGTGCTATGGATGCATCGAAGGTACTATCTTTCATGAAAAAATTAAAACAAGTACTATTGTACAAAAAATGACACTTATTAAGATTTAATATGTCATAATGTTACAGCAAATGCTCAAATTGTCCTCCTCTTGCCCTTATACAGGCCCTTAACCTTTTTATAAATGATCTCTTAAGGACACGATTATAATTTTTTTCTCCTATTTGTTGTACCGCTTCGTGGACGCGTACACGCAGGTCTTCAATTGTGGTTATGTTTTTTTTGTATACTTGTTCTTTTAAACACCACCAGCAAAAAAAATCAAGTGGAATCAGGTCGGGTGAACGTGGAGGCCACAATATTGGACCTAATCGGTCAATCCATCTTCTTGGATAACTTTCATTTAAATAGTTTCTCACTCGCACGGCATAATGTGCGATGAGTCAACGTGCAAAAGAGATGGCTACCTCAACTTGCACAATTTGCACAGATGGGAGCTAACCAACCCAAGATTAGCCAGGGAAGACCGATCACAGTACCAATTTAAAATTAACTATTGGACCGGTATATTAAATGGTCAAATTATTGGCCCTTTCGAATTGCAAGGCAACCTAAACGGAGCCAACTATTTACACTTTCTCCAAAACGAACTCCCGAGACTACTCGAAGAGGTGCCATTGGCGATCCGGCGAAGAATGTGGCTTAAAATGACGGTTGTCCTACACATTATGCCGTGCGAGTGAGAAACTATTTAAATGAAAGTTATCCAAGAAGATGGATTGACCGATTAGGTCCAATATTGTGGCCACCACGTTCGCCCAATCTGAATCCACTTGATTTTTTTTACTGGGGGTGTTTAAAAGAACAAGTATACAAAAAAAACATAACCACAATTGAAGACCTGCGTGTACGCGTCCACGAAGCGGCACAACAAATAGGAGAAAAAAATTATAATCGTGTCCTTAAGACATCGTTTATAAAAAGGTTAAGGGCCTGTATAAGAGCAAGAGGAGGACAATTTGAGCATTTGCTGTAACATTATGACATATTAAATCTTAATAAGTGTCCTTTTTTGTACAATACTTGTTTTAATTTTTTCATGAAAGATAGTACCTTCGATGCATTCATAGCACTAGCTTAGTAACTAATGATAAAAAGTTATTAGTATAATTTTGTTATAGAATCCTTATGAAATAGGCATTTTTTTTCAATAGTCGGCCAGACAGGTTTCATACATTTTTTTACACCACAGATGCTCAAACTTAGCAGAAAGTAAAGTTTATAAGACTAAATCTATCTTTGGGGACATCCTGTAAGTTACTAACTATAGTATTAAAAAAAAATTAGGGTGATTTACAAACACCAATATTAGTGAACACATGGCGAAAGAAAAAACAATGCTATCGCTTAATCTGTGGACGTGATGCCTCGAAATGTGCAAAAAAGTAGACATTTTTAAATTTTTACTAAAAAGTGACGTACAGCTCGAACCGTTTGAGATAGAAAAAAAAAAACGTATTCTGGGCAGCCAACTCTTCCCCGCCAGCCGCCCGTGCCGGGACATCCACTGGTCTCCGGATACCCTGTATAGCGTAGAGTGGAGGAAGGAAGAGTTTTATTTATCTACTTCGTAAGGGCAAAGTTGCGTGTGTTTTACAATTTAGTTGGTTTTACAACCGTCATTTTCCGTAATCAGTTTCAATGCAGTAAATTACCATTTGATGATGAAAGAAATTACTTACTCACCCTAGTGAGTAACTGGAATGAGTTAGTTCCATCCCCTATTTTATTATTTAATACTGCGATTGCTTCTCTACTACGAAAATTGCTGTGTTTTCATGAATAAGCATCAAGGCTTTCCACGTAAAGGTAAGTAATAAGTGACATTTTTATTGGTTTTTCTTTACGAAGCAGTAACATTTGTATGTGTCCAAGTTCCGACAGAGAAGCCCTTAACAAAACGGCTTAAGTTCGACACTTTGTCCCGAAACCATAATTTATTAGTTTGTTTTCGATTCATTACTCTGTCGGGGATCCCTAAGGTTTTATTGTGAAGAATCGTACCGATTTTATCGTCGCTTTCGTTGCGGGACAGAAACGATTGCTAATGTGAAGGCTCGAGTGTTTTGTATCGGAATTTCATTGACTGGAAAGGGTAGTGATGTAATGGATGGTACGTTCCTATGTCGATTGTCTTTGGGTTTATCTGTAACAGTCTGTGTCAGCGTTTCGTTCCACAATCCGCATTGCGATTGAATTTCCTTTGTCTGGAAGTAATTTTTTTTTTTGATCGATGATCCAAATTTCATAATCTACTTATGTAGCAAGGTCGGGTTCAGTTCTCGAGGGAAATTATAGTAACGTACGGTATCTCACGTTTTTACGGCTCGGTTACTAATGTTACGAATGTGGTTTGAACAATACAAGTGGATTTATTCAACGTTATTTTTGGAGTGATGGTAAAGCGGTGATATTAATAAGTCAAGAACTTTAAATAAAGGCCGGAAAAGAACAAGCAAATTGCAAAAAAAGAGGGATCGTAAAGGGTCAAGGCAAAGCCAGAAAAAAAGATAAGGGATGGGGAAAATAACCAAGAAACTGCGAAAGACAAAATAAACGGCTTGAATTGACGATCCATGCTGGGTAACCCTAAATAAATGATAAGGTAACAAAGATAAATGAACTTACAACTTGGGTAGTACTGGTAGAGACTTATTTCCCGACTTACTTAAGGCAACAGTATCCTTACTACTTAGTTACAATTCCTGTTCGAAACTTTAAAATCAATAAGTAAGTTATTTGTAGTCTACTCGGCGATGGATCTACAAACATTACGGATTCAACAGGGTAGAGCTAGTTCTGCAGTAAGCCCGCCCGGTAATGGATTGCTAATATTAGCTAAATCTCGTAAGTTTTACACCCCTCGCCCGATCGGATAAGTCGACGTCATTCGTCTTTTCTACAGCTATACGTTCCCAAGCTGGATTAAGTGGCAAGGGGTGGTTGTGACTACGCATTAGTCAATTTAGTTTCTATCGAGCAATTTACTAAACTATTCGACGCAAATTGATTTCGAATTACTGGGTAATGATTATGAGAGTTATGTTTACAAGGGCGACATAACTTGCTCGGCTCGCCTTGGCTGTTTGCGCAATACACGTCACTCGCACATACGAATCACTCGTACGATACATCGAAACTGAGTTACTGCGGTGTAGCTCGACAGGGTGAATCGTGCGCTCGCACTGTGTATTGGACTGATTCACTATTTATAGGTACTTTATTCTATCTATTTGAAAATAGTAGCTGCGATCTGTGTATTATCTTTTTACCCGACTGCAAGGTTGCCTGGAAGAGATCGCTTTGAGCGACAAGACGGCGGTCTTATCGCTCATGGCGATCTCTTTGTTCCACCTAGATTTAAGATGTTCATTTTTTTTACATGGACACTACAATAAAGAATTAATCAATCAAGGAAAGAGTTATGTTTTACTAACATTTTCTTACTAGATAATAGATATAGATTTGGTTTAATTTAACACTCGACAGACCTTTTCCGTTGAATAGTAGATGTCTAGGTACCTTGAAGTCCTTTCTTACTCACCTAAGAATACATTTAAATCTCAACTGAGACGAAACATTCTTTGGCAATTCATTCCGACTGAAGTATTGTGAAAAAAAAATCATAAATTCTGAATTCTTCGTTTGACTCCGAAACACGTACTTGTATAGGTTGGTAACTTGTTTTGTACAAAATCTCGTTCTGTGAACTTTTGAACGTGTTCGCAATGTTCACGGCCCCATTTCTATGATTTAATATTATTATGCTCTCGTATATATGAATATGGAGAATAACTTCTGAAACTGGTGCTTTTTGCATTTGAGCACTTTGTTGTGGTTGTTATAACATTAAATTTCATCCTTCGTTTGTTGATTCCGTACCTTTTGAAGACAGACCGACATTCATTTTAAAACTTCTACTTACTGCGTTTTACTGTTAAGCTTTCTGTAGGTATTTGTCTTACTTTTGATGAATACTAATTGTAATTGTTTGTTGTGCAATTAAAGCATAAAATATCAATCTACTAATTCTTAGATTTTTCTTCTGTTTTCGCGATGTTGGATTGAAATTAAACTGATTTTTCGGTTTTGATTTGGTAGAGTTTAGAGACCTTTACAGAAGAAAACGTATATTACTTTTATAGCATTGAAACAATGCTAATAGTAATATACTTAGGTACACCACGTGATTAAAACCCAAAAATGACTTAACTTCTAATTCTTATTCAACTTACTTTTCTACGTCTTGTAGGCAGATTTTTATTTTGCTTTCAAGTAACTCTATACTAACTTGGGGCCTTACTATGACTTTTTTAAATATTTGTACTAGATGTTGGCATACAATCACAAGTCAGACACCTACTATACAGTTAACTTCTCCGTTGTCTCTTTTTACAAGACACGGCATTGATGGGAAGTTCCCCTCTAGCGACGACTTGAAATATGACACCGGGGGTGCAGACTGCATTGTGGTTCCTGTGAAATGACGTCACTGAAACGTGGTGAAACATTACGTGAAGCCGCTGTTTGTTTATTTTAAAAGCTTTGGGTCGGATGACAGGGAAGTGCACAATGGTTTCAGGTTTAAAATACGTGGTAAATGTTTTACGTGAAACAATTTGCTCGAATGTAGATAATGTCCCTAAATTATCCATATTTAATGCGTTGCCTCCCTAAATTGTTGTATACAACGATAAACGAGTACGAGTATTACCTACTTATACCTACTATGGTAGCTGATACATGAACAGCCTGTGGGTATGGGTACATACCCTGTTTTTAGCCGACTGCGAGAGGGTTTATTAGAGACATTCCTTTGAATCCTTTCCTATTAGAGTCACCCTCATTTATATAAACTGACTGAAACATTGTTCTATATCCTTTTTTTTTGGGAAAGCAGGACAGACCGGGATTATACACCCCCTGTAAAAGTAAAAGAGAAAAGACCAAGATCTTCGATGTGAATTTTATGTAAGCAACAATCGTATAGTGTAGGTAAGGTGCTACCTTTGAATATTTCATAAACGAAACCTTTCCCTCTATTTACATATTTTTGTTCTCGTTTGAGTCGAGATTCTCCCACATTCAGCCTATTTACGCGGCCGGCTGAAGCCGGGTCATGTTTGTCTATTTGAAATACTGTGATGAAATTCTTGACATACATCGCTTTCACCATTTATGAGTTGGTTATTTTAGGAGCTCTTCATAAACTTGACCCTGTTCTGTGCAAAGAGATGAAATGAGCTTTTGATATTATGCTTATGCGGTCGGCTCGGTCCTGAGATGATAAGTCGACGTTATTAGACAGTAAAACCATGGGGTCACGTTTTTTTATGCTCATTATATAAATACGTTACGATCATGGAGTTACAAGGGGTAGGTACATCATAAATAAATATAAATAAATAAATATAAATATTGCACGACGTTACACACAGCGCAATCTAGCCCCAAACTAAGATAAATAAATGTACACTAAGAAAGAATTTCTTTGTGTTCTTTCTTTGTTCGTGATGATCGTGGACTATTTAAGGCTGGTAATTACCTTTGGTAATTACTAATTACGCTTTGGTATGTATAGAAAAACCATACCTACCTTAAATAAAATAGACTAACAAGTCATTAATTATGTTAATTCCATTCATATTTTACTTCTCTTGCTATACCCGTGATTATTTTGATTAGACTAAATATAAATGTAACTAAATATTTTGAAGTCGTCAACTCTCTTTTGTGGCTTCTCTCACTTTATTTTACGCTCCAGATTACGACAATGAACTGATGGAAAAGCAACAACAAAATGTATTGTAATTTGTGGAGGCGTTATACCTACGTTTTCCTTATCCTTTTTTACTCATTCTACCGCACTTAAGGCCCGAACATGAATCAGAATTCGGAAGCGCAACCGTAATACTCCATTTATCTATGTATTATGTTTCTATTATACCAAGCGTCTGGATTATATTGTGTAGATAACTGTATTATTAAGGAAACCTGAAACTATTCCCTAAAGCCTGTTTCTGCTACCTTTTGTTTTTTATTTGAATTCAGTTTTCCCTGTATTTAACACTGTTTTTTTTTATCTTTTGGGACCCCGGTGAAATCGGTAGGTAACGGTAGATATTTATGGATCCTTAGGGCGCTGTCACTTGCAGAAATCTCAGGAAAGTTGAATATATTTACAATCGTCGGTAATTTTGTAAGATGTCACTAACTTCGAAAGAAACAGCAACAGAAATACGTAAGATACAGTCCATGGTAACAGACAGACAGTCAGTCGAGTTCAGTAACAGAGTCCCGATTTTACCCATTGGGTATGGTACCATCTTGTGTTTAGAGATGTATGTTCCTACCTTTTAACACAGTCATAGTGAACATTAATAGTGCTTGCACACTCGGGATATCTTGATATTACAATGAATTTCAAAGGAATCTTTATTCCCTTAGGTGCCGCTGTCGGCATGTTGGGCGCGCGGCTGAAGTCATGGATGGAGGCGCAGTTGGGGCGGGCCAAGAAGAGGAAACAGAAGCAGAGCCGACAGCTGACCACGACCGCGGTCGGCCCGATCCCTCCGCCACATCTATCTTCACCGGAAAGCGCTTATAGTACAGGCAAGTCACCATTAGAAGGAAATATTCATTTTTAGGCTTGGTAATATACAACCTTTTGTTAGATACTTATATACACTTATATTATAAGAGAAAAGATTTGTATTTTTGTGTGTCTGTGTGTTGAAATTAAAGACATTTTTCGGTTTCAATCGCGTGGTTTTTATTACTTTTAGCATTCCTTTTCCTGAAGAAGAGACCTGGAAAGGTCTTGAAACGTTGAGCGTTGTAACAATGCTAAAAGTAATAAAAACCACGCGATTCAAACCGAAAAATGTCTTTAATTTCAATACAACATCGCGAAAACAGAAGAAGAATCTATGTCTGTATGTTTGTAATGAATAAACTCAAAAACTACAGGACCGATTCTTTCACCATTAGAAAGCTACGTTCACCCTGAGTAACATAGGTTATTTTTAATCCCGATATTCTAACAGGATTAGGACGAAGCCAGTACCTAATACCTATATACATAGTTAATCGATGTTAGATATACGGTGCCAAACTTCAGAGGCAAAGTTTGTGGCTCGATAGTCGATGTAGTTGATGCCAGATGCAATGTTATGAAATTAAATTAGATGTTTTAGGTTTTTGATGTGGCTATAAAATTCCAATTTAGAAGCTAAATTTACAACACATCATTTTAAATGGCTGAGCTAATTCACAAAGATGTGCTCAGTATCGTTGTTGGTATAAAGTCGTTCGGGTTTACCAGACTAGGTATACGTCAAACAATCGTACATAGATACATAGACTGCTAAAACATTACCCTTCATTTAAAAGTAATCGGGTAAAAAGGAGGGTTATAATATGACTTATGATTTTAACTGCAATAAATGTGTGTCTACTCGCTTACCTACTTGATTGCAATCACACCATCTAAACTACAACCAAGATTCAGATGAGATATCGTTAAAAGCGTCTCGATGATCAAGTGGTGATAATGATAGGCCTGTTAGTATATGTGACGTCGTACTAATTATTGGAAATATCTTAGATAACCTAGATCTAACAACGACGTTCAAATTTTGGTCCATCTTTCTAAAAGGTGTGCGAGTAATTTCCCGAACAGTTTGACTTTGGAACTGGTGAAGCCCGTCAGTCAGAAACGAGTTCGAAATGGATCACTATCAGGCGACCTTTCTCTTTCTAGTCTCTAATAGAGACCAGTCCAGTTCTATAGGTAATATTCGTTATCCAGGGTATTCAACGGACGGCACATCCCCGGGCGCTCCGCCCGTGCAACTAGCAGCCCCTCTGGTGGCCCCGCCGCCGCCTCCCACGCCCCCGACCACACATCTCTACCATGAACCTGCTACTAAGGTAAGCCTTGGTTTGGTAAAGGAGTTTGGTGACACTTGGAGCCACTTCAGCCCGGACTTAAGCCCAGAGATAGTTAGCCTATTTTATGCAAAACAATAAAATTCCGTACCCAAAGGGTAAAAACGGGATCCGTCTACGAGACTATGCTGTCTGTCTGTCACCAGGCTGTATGTATATCATGAACCGTAAAAGCTAGGCAGTTGAAATTTTCACAGAAGATGTATTTCTGTAGCCGCTACAACACAATAATATAATACTAAAAACAATATAAAACAAATATTTAAGAGAGGCACCTATACAAAAACATGATCCAGGGACAGAAAAAACGCAACGATATCGCGATGTATTTTGACCACTAACGCCATCTAGTGAGACAGGAGAAAGACTGGCGCCAATGGTTAAATAAATTGTAGCGTTCGTGTTGCGTTAACAAATTGGTTGGTCCAGTGTTCATTTTAAGGTTCTGTACCCATGTGATAGTGGTACGGAACCCTTCGTTCCCTTTAAATGCTTTGAAATACTTTAGTACCCGGTGGGACTCGAAATCGACTAAAGCTTTTGAAAGAACCTTTTAATTTACCAAAAATAGCAGTATTTCCTAAGTAGTAAGTGGTAAACACTAAGAGATACCCCCTTACAAATCTACATAAACGATGACTAAGTTTAAGTAACGTTTGTCACTGTCCATAAACTATGAAACTTCATGTCACAGTAAAAGACAAAAGATACATAAGTAGTTTATACAGCTGTTTATAAGTAAGGGGGATAATGTTGAAATCTTTCCAAGTTAGCATGCTATTCCTTAGACCGCTACTATCATACCTAATAATAGACTAAGATGCTCATACTAACAAACCAACCCGTAGGTAGGTACTAAGGTAAATATGGAAGGTACCTGTTTGTTATTTTCCTTTACGATCTAATTTTATGAAGCAGTTAAGTTAAGTTACGAATACAGTCGGTTGTAAGCATTTAATATTTACGTGTAACGAACAGGAAAAAATATAAGGGGTTATTAACTTATTACGATCACTTTGGGAATCCAACAAAGTATAGAAACAGGGATAATAAAATAAACGTAATATAGACATAACGCAACGTCTGCCGTAGGCACGTATTCTGTAACTAAATCTGCTCAACATTGTCTCAGCATAGTCATTTTTTTTCGAAAATGTTTTTATTAATTGTTGGTAAGTTTTCAAAAAAACACTATAATATCACAATACTTCAGAGCTTTAAGCGAAACTCAGAAAAAAATCCAAACAAAAAATGTTGAACTAATTAACTTTTTAAACTTACCTACACGATTTGAGTTTCCTCGTGACAAATACTATTGTAATATAGTCAAAACGTAAGAAAAGAGAGAGATAGTATAAGAGGGTTTAAAGACTCGGAACACGCGAAAATTTAAAGCAACGCGTCTTATTATTATTTTTTGGATTGTTATTTTTTAACAAGTATAGTTTTCCGAGGAAAATCTAACGATGCTGAAGCGATGTTGAAACTATTTAGTTATAGAATACGTACCCTGCGCACTGAACCGTTCCCTCGTCTAAACCAGAAAGGGAAGCTCTCAAATTAGAATAAACCGTAAAGATGAAACGTAATCACCTGAAACGTAACTTCTAAAGCGCTGTTTCGCAATCATAATTGTATGGAAGCATCAAAATATTTAGGCGGTGGCCACATTGGGTGAGACTTTCCGAGCTTGAGCGTGCGGCGTGTGTATGCAAAGCATCGACCCACGTAGTACGTGTGGGCGATTTCAAAAAAATGTACTATCGGGGAAGTTTTCGCAGCCCCCGCTTAAGGTTTGTTGTTCTGTGCACATTTGTGCAGAGCCATTATGGGTTTACCCGCCTCTCAATTACCTACACACATTAGTTACATTTTCCCGGGTCTTAATCGCGTATTATTGTTTATATTCTATTTTCTTACCTCGACGTTTCATCCATGTTACAATGGTCTTGGTTCTAGACCTAGGCCAAGAACAATTTAATAGAATATCGCTATAGAGAATAATAATAATACGCGATTAAGACACGGCAAAATGTAACTATGCTAACAAATCGTGTCAATTTACAATAACAAAAAGTCTTTTGTTCTGCCTATGTGACCGTAATTTTTTTGAATAATAATCCGGTCTCAAAACTCAATGTTCCATAGGATCTTGGAGGGGACAGAGTAAAACACCTTTTTCCCAATAATTAAAATATTATAAATTATTAAAAGAAAAATGTTAAACTAACTTACATAGTTTTAACTGCAAAAATAATTGGTTGGTATTTATAGAATCACTCTAAGAATAAAAAGCTGAATAATCAGATCACTCCATGAATTTTTTAGTTTAAACTTGACTGTTGAAAACGAGTGTTTGTACATTTTTTTGAAATAGCTCGAGTACCTCATATATTCAGAAACGCGTACAGCGTACACGCCTCGCTTTACTTTATTAATTAACTAGACCGGATAAATTGACGAGGGGACGACCTTTTATCCTATCATGGCGTACCTTCCTATGTTTGTCTGCGATATTAAACTTTCATTGTTTTTGTAGGCTCATTGCCGGCCTTTTGTTATATTTCGTTCCGTTTTATTTTAATGGAAACATCCATGAACAATTCACGAGGACGTGATTCGACGGAATTATGAATTTTGTTTGTTTCTGTATATCACATCACATTACACTAATATTATAAATCAGAAAGTTTGTTTGTTTATAAATTTGTTTGTTTGTTTGTTCCCTCTTCACGGCGAAACGGCTCGACCGATTGGATGAAAATTTGCATAGGGATAGTTTAAGTAATGGAGAGCAACATAACTTTGATCCCGAAAATCCCACGCGATCGGGACTCACGCGGGTGAAACCGCGGGGCGTAGCTAGTATGTTTATAATTTGTTCCACTCGTTCGTAAACGAGACTCAGTAATTTGCTAATTTGTATTCCAAAGCCCATCTTATTTGTAAAATTCGGAACATTTTTGTCATGCGAACTAATAATAATTTGTGAAAAATTAAAACGTTTCCCATTTTGCTTTCCCAAACGAAATCAAATTTAATGTTCGGCTGATTTAGGCTGCGGTATAACGACTCTAATTTGGCTGAGTTTCCCAAAATTTCCCGGAAAATGAACGTCGAAGGCAGTTTGTTCGTTGCGCGACGTCGCATCTAATCCCTTATTTGATGTGTCCCTGCCTTTAGCATAATTAGGGTCTTATTAAAACGACGCTTCTAATATTTTCTGAGTCTTTTTTACAAAGTTATTTGGGTAATTGTTGTTTTTTATTAGGGAGATTTTATATTGCGTGGTTTGTAGGTAAGTACGTAGTTTATTTTGTCGAGAGAATTACTTACCCCTGTATTCGCAAGTGTTTTTAAAGTAAAACTTGTTTTATACTTTCATTTCTATAACTGTTAACCCACACTAAATAATTGGTAAAGTTTGTTTTAGAAAAACTACGTTTAAAAAATAGTTAAATATCGGCGGAACTCGACCCACGACTACTGGCAATCCGAACCAGTAATAATATCCGGCAAAGAACGAATACTTGGAAGCATTTTCCAAAATTCCAGAAGAATTTTGTAAAAAAGTCAAACCGTTTACCATGCGTAGCGTAGGTACAGCAAAAAGTAATATTTACTTACGTAAACAAAAATTACTCCAGGATAGGTTAAACTCAGGACTTTTAAAATTAATTTAATTACCTTCCCCGATAATGATATTATCAATATTATCATATCTAATTATGATATCGATAAACAGAGAAGAAATCAATAACAGTAATATTGGAAAATTAAATACAAAAGGTATATTAATGTCACTATCCACCGCTAGATGTCGCTACACATCAAGTTAGATCGCGCTTTCGTTACGTACTATGGACTTGCTATGGTCGAGCCTGGCGAGTGTACGTAAACTTCCTTGTCTCGGGGAGCATAGTGCACTGTGATCGTAAGTGAGGGCACTGATGCTGACACCCACAAGTTTACTTGTACCCGCGCCCGGTTGCCGCTAGGGAATCGAGCGCAATTTTTGAAAGGCCTCCTTACCTTACAGGGGGCTCGTCGAGTACTAAATAAAACAGTGACCAGGATTGTCCTGAATTTTTTATATTTTAATGGCCATTTCATAAAACACAACGGTTTCTGAAATGGCCAGTGGCCACCCACATAATGAAATTTTAATGATACATTTCATGATAGGGGGAGGGGGGGTCCAATCTTGCAACAAACTTTTTATTCTCTTAATCGAGAGACATTAAAATTTGTACACAATACAGTAGGGATCGGGACAATCCTAATCCTATCATAATTCTCCCCTAACCCCGTTTCCTGTAGGACATGCGGACGAAGCCGTGGGCAGAAGCTAGCGGTATGAATAGAATATGAGGATGCTACTGTAAAATATAATGGAAATAACAGCAAACGTAAAATTTGATCGAAATGGTGAGAACTTGTGGCAAAAATAATAAGGCCTCTCCGCAACTTTATAAATAAAATAATATATTCTGTAGGAGGCAATAGCAAGGGTGAAGTAGCGTAACGCAATTTATAGATATCTTCATTTTTCGTTCTATTTCGATATACCTATTCGTTCGACTTATTCCAAAATCTCGGTTTCTGGTCATAAGTTTCGATTCGAGTACAGCGTTTTATTTACGTTTGGGAAATTGTTGCCAAGCGTATTCCACTTTAGTAAATTGAATGTTTTCGGTTCAAGCGAGTGTCGGTCGTTATACCGATGTATGTTTTCATTGGGTTTTTTTACGTTTTATGTAAATGCGGAGTGGAGTTATGGGTTTAAAACCACCATAATGTCACACATAAACATAAAGTTACGCACAATTCCGAATTTAATTTTGTAGACGAGTTTACGTCTTTGGTTGAACTCAACAGCTCAACCATGTTTTATGATTTTTGACCCCTTTTCGGTCATAAATATTTTTATTGTCTCTGTTTTATCCGACTGTTTTTACATGATTTTCTGTACAACACGTGCACTAAGATAGGGTTGCAAATGAATACATTCCGTCGTGTGAATCCAAGGGAACATGTCACATTTAATTGTTATGGAATACGAACCATAGTTAAAATACTTATGTATGATCTAAGCCATACAATAAAGAAAAAATTATATTTTACTACAACACACTTTACACTTCCCCACACACTCACACACACTCACATAATACGCATGGGGCTTGCGGTCATCCCCTGTCCAACTCTTTAGAGTCTGGTTTCTGGGGGATGGCCTGCATCTCAATTCGTAAATACACGCTACATTTTCACACTCAAACACACTCTCACACATATCATGTTTACACACCCGAGCTTACATATCTCAATCTCAATAATTCAATATTTATTTATTTTGTTGTGTTTCTGTAATTTTTATTTGTAATTTTATGTAAAATTTTCTTTTTAAAGCGACGTTAAATGTACCTAAGTAAAAAATGAGAATCTGTAATTGGCAGTAAGCTTTGTGTAAATGTATCATAAGTTAGTTTTTAAGTGCTGTTGATTCTGTAATAAGCAAATAAAAAAAAAAAAAAAAAAAAAAAAAAAAAAAACCGACGTGCGAGTCGTAAGTGCGTAAAACATAAGTGCGAGTCAGGCGCGCGCACGATAGGTTCCGTTCCGTACCACTATCACAATTGGGTACGGAATCCTAAAATGAACACTAGCCCAACCAATCCGTAAACGCAACGCGGAAGTTAAGTCTATAAATCAACTTTAAGTTTCCAATAGATTTAATATTTTTCCCAAGTCTTATTCGCGTATTATTTATAATTTCTCTTATGTACCTCAACGTTTCAACTTAAATATTAAGAACTAGCGTTAAATAGTGTCCCGCGATTTTACCCGCATAAGTCCCGATCCCGTAAGAATTTTTAAAAATCATTTCATATCGGATGCCTCATCGTATAAAGAAAACACTCCAATTTTCAGCCCTCTGCTATCAGCGATTTAGGCTGTGTGATGATCAGTCAGTAAGTCAGGACAAAGCCTTTTATAGATAAGCTATGACAGAATAGTAGAATGAAAATAAAAGTGGGTACCTAAGTGCGAGACTGGCGCACGAAGGGTTCCGTACCACTATTACAATTGGGTATGGAACCTTAAAATGAACACTGGACCAACCAATTTGTGAACGCAACGCGAACGTTAAATTACTAACAATTTATTTAATCATTGGCGCCAGTCTTTCTCCAGTCTCACTAGATGGCGCTAGTGGTCAAAATACATCGCGTTATCGTTGCGTTTTCATGTACCTCAATCACGTTTGTTGTATCATCATCATCCGAGCGTTGTTCCCGGTTGCATCTCTCTCGAGAGCCCGGGGTCCGCTTTCCTACTTTTACGCCTCCACTTCGCACGATCTTTGGCATCCCGTGTAGTGAGGCCATTTGCACGCATATCCGATCTTACAACGTCAAGCCAGCACTTCTTGGGTCTTCCCAATCTGCCGCGGCCGGGCGGAGGCGCCATAGCAAGACACTTGTTTCCCGAAAACGATTGTTGTATAAAACAAATATTTAAGAGGATATAAATAATAATAAATAAATAAATTCTGCGAACAACAACATTTTATTACTTTTTTATTTTTTATTATTATTTTAATTAGAAAATAAAAAAAAATAAAAAGGTGGATGCATTGTCATGAAAGATATAGGTTTTATGGCATAAACATATTTGCTCTAATGTCTTTATCCAGGGTGGAAAATTTAAACTACGTTTGTATGGAGAAAGAGAATGGAGACTAGCCTCTTAAGAGGGGCTCCCTCTTAAATATTTGTTTGACGGACAGACAGACAGCAAAGTCCCAGTAATAGGGTCCCGTTTTTACCCTTAGGGTACGGAACCCTAAAAAACAAATAAACCAAAAAATGGTACCTACCTAAGTAGGTATAGATAGGCACTTACCTATGATAAATTCGCTGAAAGGTATGCGAAAGTTGACTGACACACTGTGGACTAAAACGTAGCACCACCACAGGTCAGTTATTATTAGCTCTCACTTTACCTTTTAATAGACATTCACTTAGCTTAGCCCGACCCAATTACGTCAGTAGGTATATTAGGTTCCCAACACAGCCAGACTAGTGGTTATCCTCTGTTAAATA
Source organism: Idaea biselata (assembly GCA_958496205.1). Classification (NCBI taxonomy): domain Eukaryota; kingdom Metazoa; phylum Arthropoda; class Insecta; order Lepidoptera; family Geometridae; genus Idaea; species Idaea biselata. The sequence continues at coordinate 20,819,578 of OY292396.1, forward strand.
TAGTTACCACCCTCTTGCGAGTATTTTCGTATAGCAAACGCTAACTGACGGAAATGCTAACTTTGACCACAGCTTTGACGGGTTTATTGGCATGATCCCCACCAACCAACATTATCAAGGAAAGTGGGCATTATGCCAATTTATGTTTTGAAAATTGACATAATCCCCACTAGTGGGGCTTTTAGTGGGGATCTTGCCAATAAACCCTTTGACGGCCTCTGTGCTGTGGCGCGTCGGCCGAAGGCTCGACTGCAATGCAGAAGGTTGCGGGTTCGATTCACGCTGGGTGCAAGTATTTAAGCTTAAAAATAAGTCTGGCTGTTTTCTATGTACCTCGTATCATATTATGTACCTACCTACCTACCTAAATATTTACAAAAAAAAACGTGTGGCACTCAGGGACTGCCGCGGTGAAGCTATTGCATAGCATTTTTTATCAACTTATGCAAATAAAATTAAATATCCTGAGATTTTAAGGGATTTAACGAAAGGCCCCATTTTTCTTGGGTAGGCGTGTTTAAAACTGTCTTACAATCGTGTGAAATCAATCATACATAATATTATTTTTATTCGATTTGACCGATGGCGATACGAAGTGCACAGGGTAGCATAGTCATATAAAAAAAACAATTACAAGAATTTACGACGAAACTCCAAAGCTAAATAAAGAAAACAATTTTGTTAGAAGTACATGTAATGTGCTGCTAGATGGCGCTATCCTAACGGTCTGAATCGCGGTATCGTTGCGTTCGAGGCATCGATAGGGTTCCGTTATAGGTCGATTGAGCCGGGCCTACTTTATAGCTCGGCCGAGGTAACGGGTGTTAAGTTTTTTTCGTTACGAAATTTCTTCATTTAAAGCTCAAAGCCTGCGATAAAAGCTATGCAATATCTTAAAAAACCGGGCAAGTGCGACACTCGCGCACGAAGGGTTCCGTACCACTATGACATTTATAAACCTAAATAAAATAAAATAAAATTTGGGTACGGAACCCTAAAATGATTTACAATTTGATATGAAAATGTGAAATATTTAGCTTCGATCCTTACTCCCTTCATACGACCACACCACTCAAAAAGAAAAAGAGAAAAAAAAGGCACAAAGAAAATCTGAAACGTATTAGAAACCCTTTGGTAGGTAAGTAAAGGAGACTGGTATATTTGACAGACAGGGCGGCCATTTTGAATTCCACGACCTACTCGATTTGCCTCTGACCAATCAGAAGCGACCTCAGATTGCAATAAAATTCCCTTGTAGTTTTTGAAACACGTTTGTTGTATGGGAGCCCCTCTTAAATATTTGTTTTATTTTGTTTTTAGTATTTGTTGTTGTAGCGGCAACCGAAATACATCTTCTGTGAAAATTTCAACCGTCTAGCTATTACGGTTCATGAGATACAGCCTGGTGACAGACGGACGGACAGACGGACAGACGGACAGACAGGCAGCGAAGTCTCAGTAATAGGGTCCCGTTTTTACCCTTTGGGTACGGAACCCTAAAAACTAAGTAAGTAATATAATATGTAGTACATCCGTTGTCTAGTAACCATAGTACAATGGTTTCACTTTTACATTGTACTACGCGACATCGAAGTTTTGCATTACGTCCGCTAGGTTTATCTTTCCAAACAGATTGTGAATTGCGTGATATCGTAAAAGGAGATAGTTACGTGTAGTGCTTGGCAACTATAGACTGTACGTAGTAATTTCTTTCGAGAGCACCGTCTAATCAGACCTTCGTCTTCTGTGGTAATTAAAAACTTCTTCAACACATTTCAGCGTCGATCAAGTAACGCAGCAGTCCGTCGTCACTTTCCCGACCATAGGTATCTCTTTCGAGAGCACCGTCAAATCAAACTACTGTGCCTTCGTCTTCTGTGGTAAAAAAACCTTCTTCAACACATTTCAGCGTCGATCAACTGACGAAGCAGTCCGTCGTCACGTTCCCGACCATAGGTATTTCTTTGTAGAACACTGTCAAATCAGACTACTGTGCCTTCATCTTCTGTGGTAATAAAAACTTCTTCAACACATTTCAGCGTCGATCAACTAACGAAGCAGTCCGTCGTCGTCACGTTCCCGACCATAGGTATTTCTTTGGGGAGCACCGTCGAATCAGATTACTGTGCCCTCGTCTTCCGTGGTAAATAAAACCTTCTTCAACAAATTTCAGCGTCGTTGAAGCAACGAAGCAGTCTGCTGTCAAGTTCCCGACCATAGGTATACCTTTGGAGTGTACCGTCGAATCAGACTACTGTACCTTCGTCTTCTGGGTTAAAAAAACTCTTCTCCAACACATTTCAGCGTCGTTCAAGCAACGCAGCAGTGCGCCGTCACGTTCCCGAGCCGGTGCCGGTGGTCGTATGTGCGACTCCGTCCCCCCGCCCGCGGTGCCGGATCCGGACCAACCCCTGGCTGGGCACGTCGCCCTGCAAGCGGCGGCCGGTGCACTTGATACAACAGCAGTCGCTGCAGTGCCCACAAACGCAAGTCCAGCTCCAACACGCGCCGTATTCTTTGGATTCTCATGTCAAGTTTAGTCGGTGAGTTTATTGACGTATAATTTTTGAAAAAAAAAAAAAATTCAAGGAAAAATAGCATTCAAAAATTTTCAAAGGCTCGAACTCGCGTCGCTACTTGCGTAGTCTAGTTGGTATAGACGTTGGGGTACTGACCCAAAGACGCGAGTTCGAGCCTCGCCGCAAGTTAAAATTTTTGAATGCTATTTTTCCTTGAAAATAAATTTTCTAAATAAAATAGCCTTGGGCTACATACAAAAATTAATAGAAATGTACCTATATATTTTTTGGTTTAAAAAAATGCTTTTTAGATATTCTGCAGCGGACAGGACTTGAAACTGTAAACCTTACAAATTCGATGTAATGCGTCTTCCCGCGCTTGTGCCATAGATGCACAGATATCGAACGGACGAGATTAAACTAGGGACTGTATTCTTTTGTATTTTCGACTTTTTTAAAACACGATAGATGAGCATTAGAGTATATCTTACCCGATGGAAAGTCATGATATGGTCTAAGTACATCTTAGACCATATCACGACACATGCTTATCTAAAAGAAGGGAGATGCTGCAGAACAAGACCCGACCCGACCGACACGAAGACTGGTACAGTCACTAAGGTAGACCCTTAGTGACTGTTCCAGTCTTCTTCCAGACTGGCCGGTGGTTGGTGACAAGCAGCGGCCAAAGCCGCCCGCAAAGAAACCCTTTTTATTCGCCTTTTAAGACGGGCAAGGGATACCGTAGCCATAGTAGTAGTTTCTTTTAATGTAGAAATGACGAGTGTTTCTTCTATTTCTTTCAATTTTTGGGTCAGTGGATCGCGAAACCTAATAGAATTACGGTAAGCAGCTCTTCTATAATATAGTGGCCAAGGGTGTAACTCGGTTGCTTGAGTATTGTATGTAATTGAGTTATTATGAAAGACTAAGGTTATTATTGCTTAATGGTGCAGTCTTCAAGTTTTTTCGTTTTTTCATTGGGATTGGTTTAGTATTTATGTTGATTTCGCCAATTTGTTTTTGGGAACTGTTAAAGGCTTTGAACGGCAACGTGTCGTCGGCTATGGCACGTCCTATAGCCGCTCGTACTGCCGTCAAAATGTACCTATAAAATAACCAAGAACCGACTGCCTGATTGTAAGGTGAGCAGGAGTTTTACATACTCTTGCGTTGCGCCCACTTGTTTCGCCTTTATGGTGTTCATGGTATCCCGGTAAAATATTGCTATAAGCCTTTGCTGTGTGTTCACCATTTAACTGGATTTTTTATAAATATCTTCCAGCTCACCGCACTTATCCCCGCACCTATCACCGGAGCTCCGTCGTTCTCCTTACCGTGGCGCCTCCAGCGACGAGGATCGGCGAAGTGGTCGTGAAACCGCGATCATATCCGACGCGGATATATCAGACGGTGACACCGGCCTCGATGGCGGTGATGAAGATGAAGAGGATGAGTTCGCGTCGCCAGGACGGAGGCGGGCCAGGAGACGTCGCCCGCCTCGGCGACCACCTAGATCTGCAGGTTTGTTATATGAACCTAGTTTGTTCCGCCATTCTAGATGGATATATCTGACTTATATCGGCCTTGAGGTTGGTGATCAACATGAGTTTGCATTGCTTGGATGAAGATTAACTATGAGACGCTGCTGCTTGCTGTCTCCTAGATCTGCAACAAAATATCAAATTTGCGAATGTAAATACTTAAAACAATCTTTTAACCAGAATAGACAGCAATCAGGATTTCAGGATTGCCCCATGACGTCTAGCTATGTAGATAAAAGTTACATCGTCAAAGCGTCACACAGCGAGTTTCAGGCAGATTACATCTCGTTGTGTGCAATTTTTGGAGATGCCCTTTTCCTATATAAAACTATGTCTTAATTCACCAATTAACATTTACAGGAACAACTCCACCAAGAATGCGGCGACGCACCCACGCTCCTTCAGCCCCGCCAGTAAGAGAGCGAGATCCTTTGCTGGAAGCGGACAGAGAAGCCGAGAGGAAATATAGGGAACTTATCAGGGAAGCTGAGAAACTACTGGTGACAGTGTCGCGGGCACCGCTCGAACCACCTCACAATCCGAGGGTTAGGGAGTTGAGAGCTACTGAGGTGAGTTGGAAATTAACTGGAATTTGTAAAAATGCTTAACACAATTTGACAAACAACTTAGGACCTGCTGGCAGCAGATAGAGAAGCCGAGATTAAATATAGGGAACTTAGCAGGAAAGCTCATAAACTACTGGTGACAGTGTCGCAGCCACCCTTCAAACCACCTCACAATCCGAGGGTTAGGGAGCTGAGAGCTATTAAGGTGAGTTGGAAATGAGTTGAAAATTTCACAAACAACCTGCTGGTAGCAGATTGAGAAGCCGAGAGGAAATATAAGGAATTTCGCAGGAAAGCTCATAAACTACTGGTGACTGGGTCGCAGGCACCGCTCGAACCGTCTCACAATCTGAGGGTTAGAGATTTGAGAGCTACTGAGGTGAGTTCGAAATTAACAGGAATTGATGAGGTCCTTGATACAAGTTATGTGTTATCGGCCAAACTGGTTTGTCCGAGTGTTTGCATAGAGTTTTTGCCTCAGAAACGACCAGAATAGGTAATGTAACAGACCTTAGAGTCTTCAAATCAAAAGTGAATAAATTTGGTTCAGGCAAGGCTACACTGTCCTAATCAGGTAAGGTGGATGAAGTCAAATACAAGTCTATCTAACGTAACTGGATGACTGACTACTAGATATGGTTT
>OY292396.1:20825048-20855842 GCA_958496205.1 Idaea biselata
CTGCATTGCCGACTAGTCGGCCGACTAGTCGGCAATTTCGGAACCGACTAGTCGGCTAGTCTGCTAGTCGGCAGAACCCCTAGTCGGCCCATCTCTAGTAGGTATCCATCCACTAAGAAAGGTTTTTTTTCGGGAACCGGGACTTATGCGGGTGAAACCGCGGGATGCTCAAAACACGTATATACCTACTTCGTTTCGAATCTCGAATCACTTAAGTCTGTGAAAACTAAAGAAACACAGCACACTAGATACTTACCTACGCTTTATCTTCACATAACCTACTTACTTGTGGTCACAAAGTATACATGTAGTATACATACATTATACATGAATTTGTTGTTAAACTCCAGGTGCTGCAGACGCTGGAGGGTCTGCGCAAGAGTCTCCAGCAGCAGTCGGCGCTGCTCGCGGTGCAGCGCACGCGCCTCGACTCGCTGTAGCGCGGGTAGGGTGCCCCGGCCGCCGCCCGCGCGCGCCTCGACAGCGGGCAATGGGGGATGGATACCTACTCGTTCTCCATAAATGTTTATTTGTTTAAATGTTGACCATTTAAACATGACCATTCCCCTACGTCTTTTTTATTCATTTCTAATTAGAATAGAAATAAAATTAAAAAAAAAATGAATTTGAAAAAAAAAAATAAAACGTAAGGGCAGGGCGTTGGCAAATAATGGTTTTATGGCATAAACATATTTTCTCTAACGTCTTTATCCAGGGAGGAAACAACGATGACTTTGTAAATTCATGACACAGTAAAAGACAAATGTTACATAAACTTAGTTATCGTTTTTAAATAAAGGGGTAAATCGACTGTTTCCTTCCGGGATAAAGACGTTAGAGAAAATATGTTTATGCCATAAAACCTTCTCCCAAGGCCCTGCCCTACATTTTTTTTTCATATTCAAATTTTATAAATGTTATTTCTCTTATAATTAGAAATGAAATTAAAAAAAAAGTAGAGGAATGGTCATGACCGACATAGGTTTTATTGGTCTTATATCTTTATCCAGGGGGAAAAACAGACAACTACGTTTGTATGGAGAACGAGTCGATATCCTTTCCTATTAATGACGTCACTAGAATGTTGTCTATGTCAACAGAATGGCGCGGTTTCCTAGCGGTAATAGACAATGTAGCGCCAAAAGGTCTAGCTATAGTGACGTCTTTCACCGCTGTATTGTTGGAGGAAACCAAAGCTGAAGCCGATAGGCGCCCGCGCCGACTACCGCCGCTGTATAGAACTATTCGCGCACTTTTACAGACAAACACTCGCTGGTTATTGTTACATAGATTTTTCTAAGGTTTTCGTAATTTGGACGGTTTAGAGGGCTATTAGCTCACGTGTCATGTGACTCTATAATAAAAAGAATAAGCTTTGTTCCACCCCTTAACGTTATCCGATACCGGTGATTTTTTTGGTGTGTAGGTAAATACAAAAAATATCTCACAAAAAATAGGTCTACACTTTTTCCTTTTTTTTAGTTTCAGTTTAAAGACAAATAAAAGCAACTTTTCTTATTTAAAAAAAACTAAATGATGAATCTAGCTGTCTATGAGGAATTTACCGGCATCGGATAATGTTAAGGGTGGAAAAGAGCTTATTCTTACCCAGCATCAATTTGCCAGTCAAATACTCCTCTCAAGCCAAACCTGCTTCAGCTAGAGTTAATATTCAACCCATTAGTGACAAAAAACACATTGTTAGAACATCTTGGAAGTAAAATTTTTAACCCGGGCAGGTACAAATCAGCCTAAATTCGCGAAAACCTAAGGAAATCCTAGTAAAAAATGATTCTTTTTAAGGGAATACCAGCTGAAAGCGGCGATAGTCAAAACATATTCGGTAGTTGACTCCCGTCCGCGCCAAATGTTTGTTTTTATCATGTAGTTAATCCTCCGTAGTCAAATAATGCCCCAGTGCTGTATTGTACCAGTTTTAATTTTTATAAAGATAGGGTAGGGTACCTACAAGTTGGACAATGTAACGAGATTTGCCTGGGACAATTTTCAGATATTAAGTATATCATGATGATATCAAAATACAGATTGAGTCATTTAGACCTTCACTTTTTAATTTAGGAGGATTTCTTAAATTAAAAAGTGCTGACACGGTGTGTCCCCTATTTTGATAAAAACTAAATTGACATTTAACGATTTTTGAAAAATTTACTCCCCTCGCCAGGAATCGAACCTTGTCATTTAGATTTAAAAAAAAAACCTATATTATCGTGCCAATCGGACACTACAAAAAAGATGATTCAATTAAACAAAATATTGCAAATGAAATATTAACTTAACGCCATTTTTGTCATTGCCTACCATAAAATAAACGATTTAGATAAATTACATATTAAAGTATCATTCAAAACGTATCAATAAAAATAACTGTATAAATTAACATAATCTAACGCTCTATTTTTTATCATTGACGTCATGATTTGCGGTTGGCTTAACCCAAAATCCAGTTTGAAAAATTTCTTTACACGTTCCGAGACATGTTGTCGATAAACGGGAACAAGAATTAATGGCGATGCGACAAGTTTCATTATGAGTACTGTAAGCTTTGAGCAGATGGGAAATTAATGGTTTTGACATCGATTATTGTAACCTATTGATGTCCCACTAAATATTAATCCATCAAACAAGATGTAAGAAAAAAAAAATTATTAGGTACCTATTCACAGACGTATTGAACTGTTTTCTACATTGAATAGGTCCCATACCCAAGGTTAAATAAAATCCTCTTTCGCTATACTCGGACATTTTTTTGGCTAACTTTTCTTGTAAAAATTGAAACTGGTACAACCCTAGAGCGGGCAGTAGATCTTCCATTTTGATACGTTTTCTAGTCCCTCCAAACGTAGTAGTGTGACGTTTTGTAATTATTTAGCTAGTCATGTAACGCCCTTGTTATAGTTAGGCGAGGCCAGTTTTATTATCTTCCAATAATAGGTCCTACACAACCGCGATATAGGGTGAGCTGTACAGTGATTGCCCACTCTGAAGGACTCCCACAAGCATGAAATCTGTAACGATCTTTGTGACGTTGTTGGACCGACAGGGCATAGAACTTTTGCAATTTGTCTACGTTAACTAATATAGAGTTAAATAGTAAACTTCCTTTACAAAAATAAAATGCCTAAGATGATCGTCTGTTGTTTACAAAAGTGTGTCCTTTTCACCCTTTTGCAAACGACAGATCGTCCGATTATAACTTTAATAAAAGTAGGTTTTATGTTTATAAATAAAGCTTACCTACCTACTACGTATCTAATGGTTGCAAGATAGATACACTGATAATAAAAAAAAATACCTTTTTATTAATTCAATTCCGTTATCTTAGCCACCACAATACTAACATTGCTTGGCTTGGGATAAGATGGCGCTATGTGCAATATTATGATTATTTGTCAATCACTGCAGAATTTACCCTATCGCAGGTGTGTAGGATACTCGTAGTGTTATTAGAATATTCGATAGTGTAGTTAGTAGGTACGGCTGGGTGTTTGGGAGCAAAGTGCTCCAGACAGATGTTAAAGTTCCTAATGTAATTCGTACTCGTTATTTAATCGAGTTACGCGTGTTATGTACGGAAATGAAAATGTTTTTCGAGACGAAATTATCAGCAACACAATGGTAATTGTTTGCTAACGAAAAAATTCTTCGCGTAACAAAATACTAACGATCAAAGTTCGAAGAATGCGTTAACTAGTTGTTTACGTTTCTAAGATCTTATTTTCGAAATTTTTTTTAGAAAGGGCGACACCTACTTGAATCCTATCTCAAGTACTAGCGACCGTGTTTCGACACACATATGGTGGCCACTAAGCAAGATAGGTCAAAATTCCTTCTACTGCTTTCGCTGGTAAACAATAGCCCACATGGAATTTGTGCTACATCTTAGACCAGCTAAGTACTAGATGCTACATCATAACATCTGGGAGGCAGTGAGAAAACGCGCAACTATAACCTTTAAAAAGCACCCTCCCAAACCTCAGCCCGATATCGATACAAATTAGTTTATTTAGAACAATGTGCTACTCAATAATTAATTAATTACACATTTAGGACAGTAGTAGTTGAGTAGCTACTTAGTTTGCGGTCGTATGGGTAAAGAAAGGCGAATTAAGACTGCGTTGTGTACTTATAAAACTATTTATAAAATGTTTACCAGTTGTAATCATGTTAAAGTTAATTTTGTTTTAATGTCGGCAAAAATGTAGGGTAAGTGGCTAAGATCATGGGCTTCAGTTAAAAAAAATATAAATTTACTTACCCTTTTTTTATAGTATTGACTCAGAACCTTGATTTTAATACACCGAAAAGAAATCATAGACCTTAGTATCTGGTGTAAATTTCAACTCGCTAGATCTACCCAAAATAGCTGGTGACAGATAAACAGAAGGACAAGCGAGTGATATCACAAGGGTTCTTTTAATAGGTACCTAAATTCATCGGTTTACATATATTACGTAGGGCTCTAGTACTTTTAACAATACTCTGACATACAGGGTCTTTCTTTTTGATCGAATTCTTTGGGGTCCTTGCAAATAATGCAGGGTCTTCAAGTCATCGGGAGAGATGTAGAGACATGATTCGTTTAAGACCCTACACTTTATTTGACCCAGTGCCCTTATTTAAAAAGACCCAGCGTCACTTTAGTTACGCTAATCGACGTACCTACACAAAAATGCGTAGCGAGGAAATGGTTTATCAGAATTACTAATAGGATCGCTCGATTTTAGATTTGGTTTGAGAATAAAGCGATGCTATTGGTTCCAAGTTCCAACACTACCAACAAAGCTATTCCTCGTTACACATGGCGTTACATAATATGGCGTAGCACAAGCACAGCTAAAAGTAAAGACAGGGCATTTTTTCGTTTAGTAGGTATATTATATTAAGGGCCCTATACTGAAAAACTGAATATCCATGTCGGGCGCATCGAAAATTGTTGATTATTTCATGACGGAATGTCGTAGACCTTTTTTTTGTGTACAGATTGTAGGCGACATTGTTTCCGATATTTTAGTGCAGTTTCCATACAAATATGTCGAAACGTATTGAAGCCTATCGACATTTTAGCTAAATCAGACATTTTTTGTCTAAAATTTGGATAGGCTTTGCATCAATAGGAGGTTCTTGTCTTAAAACTACACCAAAATGTAGGAAACAATGTCACCTACAATCTGTACACAAAAAAAAGTTCAACGACATTCCGTCATGAAATAATCAACAATTTTCGGTGAGCCCGACAGGGATTTTCAGTTTCAAGGTCGTTGGCGTTGTTATTCCTCTTAATTTTGCAGAGGGCGATAGCACATAATAATAGGTAGTCTAAAATATCCTACATTTTTTCCGATATGAAATTGCCTACACTCGGCTCAACACATACAAGTAAAAACATAAGTAAGTACCTACAATATACATACATGATACAATCTATCTTTTATTTTTATACGAACTTCTTTTAAAGTTTTTTTATGTAGAACGACAAAAACTAACGCCACGTAACTTGAGCGTGTCGATTTTAGAGATATTTTTTTATGTACTTATTAGTTGTTTTTCAAGTGGTATGTTTTCGCAAGACTTGAACAGAAAACCAGTACCTACCTCTTGAATATCTACAGAGAGTATCTACTTAAATTATATTTTTTTTATTTCATCAGTCGAGTGTAAATGCAAACGAGCCCATGCTCTTTTTGTTAGCTCAATTTCAAGACTTTGTGATGTCTTGATTCTGAGACTTATATCCTTAAATGAGGACACTCGTGTCAAGTACACGAGTGTCCGAGAGTTTAAGGTAAATTAGATTTGGGGTTAAACCGATTAGGTATACAGTGAAACCATGGGTCCAAATATCTTGGGGGCAATAGACACCTTTTGTTGGTGAGTAATAATATAATTTGTAAAGAATATTGTCTCATTGTCAGATCACCCTTCTTCAACAAAACCTTTAGCTAAGTTCGATTTAACCCTAACTCCAGCCTATTAGGTACTACTATTGTAAATATTTATCAATTTTACCTGTTTACCTATTGTACTAATTGTACCTAAGTATAAATAAGATTTATACGTTTAGTTGAATTTTCATTAAAATATTGATAAATAATCAAAGGAATTGCGTTTCATTTGTCTTTATTCCTTACGATTTTTAACCCATAGCACCACTCTTATTATTATTTTTTGAAACTACTACATAGAAATAATTCATGCACATTGGTTAGAAAAACTCATAACTCTATAGTCAACTACTAGATGGCGCTACGTGTAACAAATTGTATTGATCGTATTCACAAATAAGTAGCTAGGTATTTGACTGTTTTATATACTTTAGTTTTTTTGTAAGTATTATGAAATAGTAGATTGTATAACAAGGGAGCAAAATAGTATTTTTACGGCGAGGGCGTTACTTTGAATCACGAGCAAAGCGAGGAATTCTAGAATAGAATCCCGAGCGTAGCGAGGGATTCTAACGTAGAATTCTGAGCGCAGCGAGGGATTCAAAGTATACATCGCCCGAGGCAAAAATAATTTGCTCTCGAGTCATATACTCTACTTTTCATCCCCTTCTATGAGAAAATAAATAAGATATGGTGTTACGTAATTCGTGAATATACCTATTTACTTAAACAAAAATGTTGGGTATAAAATTTTAATATCACGTTTATTATACAGAAGCAGAAGTCCTCTATAAATATTTGTTGGTTGTTATAGCGGCTACAGAAATACATCATCTGTGAAAATTTCATATAAATACTAAAAAAATAAGCAAAATGAATAAAACAAATGAAACTAATGAAACTAATGAAACTAACGAAACTAACGAAACTAACGAAACTAATGAACTAATTAAACTAATGAAACTAATGAAACTAATGAAACTAATGAAACTAATGAAACTAATGAAACTAATGAAACTAATGAAACTAATGAAACTAATGAAACTAATGAAACTAATGAAACTATTGAAACTAATGAAACTAATGAACTAATGAAACTAATGAAACTCATAAAACTAATGAAACTAATGAAACTAATAAAACTCATGAAACAAATGAAACTAATGAATCTAATGAAACTAAAGAAACGAATGAAACTAATGAAACTCATGAAACTAATGAAACTAACGAAACTAACGAAACTAACAAAACTAGCGAAACTAACGAAACTAATGAAACTAATGAAACAAATGAAACTCATGAAACTAATGAAACAAACGAAACAAACGAAACCAATGAAACTAATGAAACTCATGAAACTAATGAAACTAATGAACCTAATGAAACTAATGAAACTAATGAAATTAATGAAACTAATGAACCTGATGAAACTAATGAAACAAATGAAACAAATGTAACTAATGAAACTAATGAAGCAAATGAAACTAATGACACTAATGAAACTGAAACTAATGACACTAATGAAACTAATAAAATAAATAAATTCTGTGAACAACACACAGTGCCATCTAGCCCCGTGGTAAGCCAGTAATTCATATAATTTACGTTTGATTTCTATGAATGATACATATGTTCCAAATTCAAATTTACTTTGCTCCCGGCTGTTTTATTTTGCTCCCGGCTGTTTTACTTTGCTCCCGGCTGTTTATCTTAACAGAAAAGAGCTACTTTGGTCGCACTTATAGAGGACCAAAGCGACACTTTTCGAATAGATGGGATGAAAACTAATAAATAAGCGTAGTAAGTAGCAACTTTACAATATATCTAAATATTTATTTTACCTTGTTTTTCTAAACAATTTTTTTTATTGCCTTTTTTGTAGAAAATTATTCACGGCTTTATAATTATTTAAATTGTAAAATCATGTAAAATAATATGCCATTATATTTAAAAAAAAAATTAACATTATTATTGGAGGTGCTGGGATTTGAACCCAGGACTTTCAGCATGCGAAGCAGACACTCTACCACTGAGTTACACCCCCGGTGAGACAGTTTATCGAAATACCCCTGCTAATTCTTGTATTGGTTAGTATTCGTAGAGTAAGATTTGAGCCACGGTTAGGCTAATTGGCGGTATTACTTGGGCCTTAAAACATTGATGATCAATTGTGTTAATTTTGGCAGCATTTTGCGATCACGGTACCTATTTTAATAGGAATTAATACACCGACTGCGACGACCCCAAGTGTAGGTAGGTTGTGGAAAAAGAGCACATTTTATTTCGACGTTTAAATCGTGTCAATGCGAGGTACATACCTCTACACATTATGAGAAGTAGGTGTTGTTTAATTAATTTAATTAACAAAACAAAACAGAGCAAGCGACCGTCCCGGAAACCATTTGTAAGGGTAAAGGGTATGTACTGGATCGGAACGAGCATTCAACGCTAATTTTCACCTTCACCGACCTCTCTTTGTTGGTTATGTTAATTCATTTGTTTTGTAATATTGAATCAATGTCTTTTGATTGGACTTCGATCGGGTTTTTAATATGTACATTGTATAATCTATAAATCTATACATATAAAATTCAAAGTCTTGACTGATTGATTTCCTGGCTGAAATAAATATCAACTCACAGCCTAAACCACTAAAACTAGAGACAAGAAATTTTGTGGGTGTGTTTTTTGTGATTTGTATTCACAGAGTAAGTGTTTTGGAAAAATCTTATATTGTAACCATGGTGGGACACTGCTAGTTACTTATAACACAGCTTAAAGCAGAAAATCGACCGGGCTAAACATTATTATTAAAATATACTATCAATATGTATAAAATCTGTCCCCCTAACTGATTAATGAATCAACGCACGGCCCAAACCGCTAATAGTTGAGAGCTGAAAGGAGAATGGGCACATTTGGCCTATTGGCAGCCACAAACGAATGTTGTACCAAATGAAAGTACAGTTACTAATGAACATTTTTTACTATGGGCGTTACGCTGTAATTCGTTTGGGAACAAAAATATTTGAATGTAAAAAATGCATACATTTTTATCAGATCAGCGATATCAGACTCAAACAGATTTTTGAACTAAAAACTTCAAAAAACTGATTTTTAATGACTGATTTTTATTTTACACTTAAAATATTACAACTGTGACAACTTCGTTGCAATCATACCTAATAAAACCGGTTTTGTGCTAATTTTTAGCGATAACATTCATGCAAAGGGCCAATCAGCGCCGCCGCTATTGTTAATATTACAATGCAGCGGTCAGTGCTGCGTACAGCCATTTGCACATTTGGCCTATTGGCAGCCACAAACGAATGTTGTACCAAATGAAAGTACAGTTACTAATGAACATTTTTTACTATGGGCGTTACGCTGTAATTCGTTTGGGAACAAAAATATTTGAATGTAAAAAATGCATACATTTTTATCAGATCAGCGATATCAGACTCAAACAGATTTTTGAACTAAAAACTTCAAAAAACTGATTTTTAATGACTGATTTTTATTTTACACTTAAAATATTACAACTGTGACAACTTCGTTGCAATCATACCTAATAAAACCGGTTTTGTGCTAATTTTTAGCGATAACATTCATGCAAAGGGCCAATCAGCGCCGCCGCTATTGTTAATATTACAATGCAGCGGTCAGTGCTGCGTACAGCCATGCACTATCAGTCCTTCGATTACACCTGTGACGTTGTGAACTGTGCGATCATCTTAAAATTCTGTTGTTACCTTTGAACCCTGCTGTGCCCCCGGACTCCGTTTTTACTCTTAACCTGATAACTTGGCTTTTTTGATTGTGGACTTGATTTCCTTTGTGAACGGGATATGTTTATGTTAGTGTAAGTATGTGTATCTGTATATTGCTTATACTTAACATGAGAACATAATAATTATGTCTATGTATTTAGCCTAAACTACTTATATTGTTACTTACTGTAAGTTTTAGATAACGAAACAAGTGTTTTTTATTGTTTGTAACTATATTATGTATGACTGTTATATTATTTTCAAAAACTGGCCAAGTGCGAGTCGGACTCGCGCACGAAATGTTCCGTACCATTATTAATTATTATATACAACAGATTTTGTTTTGAAAGGTAAATTGCGGTTTACGATTTATGACGTTTAAAAAAAACTACTTACTAGATCTCGTTCAAACCAATTTTCTTTGGAAGTTTGCATAGTAATGTACATCATATACTTTTTTTAGTTTTATCATTCCATTATTTTAGAAGTTACAGGGGGGGGGGGGGGGGGACCAACATTTTACCACTATCCAGTTTAGAAAAAAATGATATTAGAAACCTCAATATCATTTTTGAAGACCTATCCATAGAAACCCCACATGTATAGGTTTGATGAAATTTTTTTTTTTGAGTTTCAGTTCTTAGTATGGGGAACCTCAAAAATTCATTATTTTTTTTCTATTTATGTGTGAAAATCGTAATGCGGTTCACAGAATACTTCTACTTACCAAGTTTCAGCAGTATAGCTATTATAGTTTTGGAGAAAAGTGGCTGTGACATACGGACGGACGGACAGACAGACATGACGAATCTATAAGGGTTCCGTTTTTTGCCATTTGGCTACGGAACCCTAATATGTAATTAATATATTACTACAATATACTTCTGTTATTTCATTTTATATTTTTAAAATTTTTATACTAAAAAAAGCTCGAATACCTAGTTAGTAATATGATGCAAAATCTTTTAAATCAAAAGTCATTTTACTCACTTTAAAAAGACCCACAGTGATAAAACTTCTACACCGTAATTGTAGGACCAAACCATACCAGTAAATAACAATTTCATTGTTGGCCGCTAATAGGCCAAGCTCCATACAATTTTGCCCATTCTCCTTTAAAGTGAGTATTATTTACATATATAACTAGCTGACCCGGCAAACGTTGTTTTGCCTTATAAATTATAGATAATTAAATTTTTCCTGAATTTTCTTTGCTAAACCTCACGGAACCCGAGACCTTTCCAACGAATGCAAAACCGTGGAAATCGGTTCGTGCATTCTGGAGTTTTAGCGTCAGGAAGGAAAACCCGACTTATTTTTATATAGTAGAAGATGTAGGTAGGTTAGGTTAGGTTAGGTTAAAAATGCCTTGAGCAATAAAAACATAAGAAATAATTAAAATCAGGAATACAATAATAAAAATATATTCTATACATTATAAAAATAATATTCCGTTAATTAGCATAGGTAAGGAATAAACATCAGTTGCAAATTATGAAGTCGTTTAAAATAGTTACAAAACTCAGGTAGGTGGGTAGGTACCTACATATATCAACAAATTTAACAATGTCAATTTTATCTATTAATAGGTTACCAAAACTAGATAAACATACGTTATGTAGTTGTTGTTAAATTGTATTCAAACCGTCATTAATCTGGTTTGCGTATTTTTGGATATTTATTTTGTTTTCCATACAGAACTACCGAAGTTATGTAAGTAGGTAGGTACTACTTATGTAATGTTTAATGTACCTAACTAAAATAATGTATTTAGTCGACCCTGAGAATGGGTAAAACACGCAAAGTTGTGAGCAGATGGCATTCTAGTCGACTGTACGTTTTTTTTAGCATTTTGTGCTAAATCTGTATTGTGAAGTCAAGTTGAAGTTTTTGTATTATAAATATAAGGTGTTAATATTATCTAAAATGTATCCGTTTATGTCGGAGTCTCAAAGAAGAACATCGTATGAGAAATGCTCCTACTGCTGGTCGCCGCACACAAACGAGCAGTATCGTTTGCTTTGAAATGTCTCAGAGCAGATTCCGCAGATTCCTTCCTATGCTTCACGTATTTTGGGAATAGTTAATCCCAGTCTCCAGAAGTAGTAAAAATCACTCACGCAAACGATTATACCTAATTCGTTGTACCTAGTAGGTACCTTGTTACTATTTGTGGTATCTACCTGTCTAGATTAACAAACTAGAAAAAAGCGCACGAACTTACGTTAAGTACGAATCACTTTGCTATCTGACTGTACTTTGGATAAAAATATTCAACCAATACATTTTATCGCAATAAAACAAAATCGGGGGCATTAGCTACGGGTGCAATAAACATCGGGTGCGAAACACACTGACCCGAACTTAAGCGAACGTGCAGCTTATTTATTATACATTATTATCGGTATTAGCTTTATAATATTAGTAGGATTACAACAACAACTTCCTATTAAGTGCTTTCGTAGCTACTTACATACATAGAATACCTACGTATGTAAGTAAATGACCTACACCAGTGACGCGAACTACAGGTAAATATTTGATTTCGTTTTTTAAACGTATCACATCATCGCCATTGATGTCATTCATAAAAAGACGCAATTTGTTTGGACACTTGCCTTAAATTTTGGAATGGATATTTATCTTCTGAATTATAGTTTTGTGCAAATACGAGGTAGCAAAGCGTACGTACTTGTACTTTATTGGTATTGTAGGGGGGGGGGGGGGGATGTCGCCATTCCTCACCTCCGGCTTGTCTTAGTTGGCTGGTGGAGTAAACACTGACGAGGTAGAAATCCACATGTACAAAAACACAAATACAAAACGTCAATTAGCTATTATAGAGCAAGAGCCCGTGAACCCCAGACCTTCGTTATTTTATAAAAGCTGAAAGTTTGTCAGGGCATGCTCCTATACACAGGTAAGAACGCTGCACTATTATGAAGTTTGGCTTGTAGTGGCTTTGGCAGGTACAGACTTTCCTTTGTCTGGCAAGGGATTGGAGCTGTCAAAAATGTCTGGCTAATGAGGAAACATCATCTACTTATTACCCAAGTATTATATATAAAAATCAGCTTTTATACTATACCGTAAGTAGAATTATAATAAACGGGTATAAACGGGTGTTCATGAAATTATAATTCTCCTTACGACATAGTATAAAAGCTGACTTTTATATATAATACTTGGGTAATAAGTAGATGATGTTTCCTCATTAGCCAGACATTTTTGACAGTTCCAATCCCTTGCCAGACAAAGGAAAGTCTGTACCTGCCAAAGCCACTACAAGCCAAACTTCATAATAGTCCAGCGTTCTTACCTGTGTATAGGAGCAGCCCTGACAAACTTTCAGCTTTTATAAAATAACGAAGGTCTGGGGTTCACGGGCTCTTGGTCTATTAGTAAACAATGGTAAATAATCGTACATTCCATAATAAAAACATTGCTAACAATAAAAATTGCTTGTTCCTTGTACCTATAGCAGCTTCTTTGTAATGTAACATTTAAAGTAAATTTTAAAATATTCTTGATAGGTCTATATGGATACAATCCGAAACTAAATTTCCATCACGAGGGTGCGCGGTGTGTTTGAGCATCATCATTGAAATAAAACAATCACGACAAGTCAACATGGTAAAGCCGACAGACTCACTTCCATTCTAGCCATTTACGTATTCTCCTAAACGGAATTCCGTCACTGACTTCTAGGATTTAATACAAGTGTGAAAATTTGTTATCTAAACAATGTGTCCACGTGTCGTCAATATAGGATCATTCATGTCGAAATAGCAAATTGGAATCAATGGAAATTTTGCCTTTTTTAGATAGAACGAATATGATGTTAATTACGAAGGTATCGTGGCGATTTGTCGATACAAGCCGATACTCAGCGAGTTGCCTTCGAACTATCGTTGCTAGGAACGATAGAAAATGAGCCTCGAAATGTAGACCGATTTTTAAAGCTTTTTGGGGAGGGAACCGTTTGGTGTTGATTATTTTGCAAGATAATTATAAAGTTATCAACAATCGTCAAACAGTTCATACATACTTTTTCAAAACAATAGTATCTTGTAAACATTATTTCTTAGTGTTAATCCACACTTAGGAATACTGTTGCTATTCGACCCGGCTGGAGGACCCGTGGCGAAGCGGTTTAACGCGTTGGTTCGGATTACCAATAGTCGCGGGTTCGAATCCCGCCGGGTACTAAAGTTTTTGAAAGCATTTTTCAAAAGCAGTATTCCTAAGTGTGGATTAACACTAAGAAATAATGTTTACATGTTTGGAATGTGTCATCTTATATTGTAATAATTTCCATGTAATATGGGAAGTTACAAGCCGAGTCGATCTGCAAAGTTCGCCGGTAGATGTCACTACGAGGCCTTACTCGCAAGAACACACGAAGAGGTGCTTTCTTAAATTCGACCCGGCTGGAGGGCTACCCGTGGCGAAGCGGTTTAACGCGTTGGTTCGGATTACCAATAGTCGCGGGTTCGAATCCCGCCGGGTACTAAAGTTTTTGAAAGCATTTTTTCAAAAGCAATAGTATCTTGTATAGTAACCTGTTATTCATGATTAGGGCTTGCAATCCGGATAACGGATATCCATATTATCCGGATATCCGTTGAAATTAATATCCGGATTTAGTTGACTTTTTTATCCGGATAATTCGGATTTTTCGGATAATTACTTTGCACGTACAAACAAATACAAACTGGTAGTTCTGCGCACAGTAGACCTCGCGAGCACTTTATTAGGAGTACCTACATAGGTTTTACATAGACATCTTAAAAAACAAGTGATAGAAGATGAAAATATGAAGAGTTTGTGATGAAAAAGTAGTACCAGGAGTGACTTCTATGTAGTACCTTGTTGTTCTTGTGGACAAAGGGTTTATTCTAGAGGTAGAAGTTGATAAGTGAGCAATCTATTGTATTTGGATGAGCTATCCTGTTCATCATTCCGAAGATCCTAATTAGATCTTCATCATATTTTTCTGTGACTAATAATATGAAGGTATAAATAAAATACCTTATAAATAAAAAGAATCTTTGAAAACGGATCTAATAGAGGGGAGATATCAAGGAGCCCCCTTTGTGCGAGAAATACTCGACCAATTTAAAATCCCCCGCCACAAAAAAAATGTAAAGGCTCATAGAATCTGAATATCAAGTTTCATCAATGTCGATTAAAAAATACTTCCTGTAGAGGAGAAGTAACAACTTAACGAACGGTAACAGAAAACAAATATTGCCAGACTTGAAGCAGAGACGCTTCACTCGCTGGCCTAATCACAGACAATGCAAGAATTATCCAAAGTTGACAATTATTGCAATTCATTAGTATTTTAGTTTTTAGTTATTTTATCGGTGTCGTGTATCCATTTCTTTCGAAAATCCACTTTAATATATACATTCTTTTTCTTCTACTGGTGCCAACCCACCTCTGGAGGTTGGCCGTCAGCTCAGCGAACTTGTTCCGGTTTGTGCCAAGCGAAAAAGTTGTTTCACACTGGAAATTTTTGCCACTCTCGGGTGTTTTTCAACCACGACTTCTTTCTTCGTCTAACGGGTCTCTTGCCTGCGACTTTGCCCATCATTATTATTTGGCGAAGCTAGTATTTCTCGTGTCGCAAAACTTGACCCAAGTATGCCACTCGCGTCTCTTGCCGACACGTTGGAGTACCCGCACGTTGGAGACTTTCTGTGTCCAGCTAATACGTAGCATTCTACAGTAGCACCACATCTCGAAAGCTTCGAAGAACCCTTGTGTATTGACTTTCGCAGTCCAGGCTTCACTACCGTAGATTACTACTGGCCACACATAACACTGGCGTATTCTAACTCTGAGCTTTATGGATAGTTGGTGACTGCATAACTGACTGGGTGGCTTGGGCAATTCCAATCCGAGTACGAATTTTTTGTTCGCTATCCCATTTTTTATTAACCCATGCAAAAGTATAAATACCTCTAATTTAACCATTAGAACCCGCACTATATCTGAACCTGCGACAGTGATTCTGGGATTGAAGTAGTTCCTTGATACTACCAGAAATTTAGTCTTAGACACGTTCATACTCAACCCTGCTTTCAACCTGTTCTCATTAACTCTGTCTAATAATATCTGCAGATCCAGCTCTGATGAGGCTACAAGTGCAGTGTCATCGGCATATCTTAAATTGTTCACGATTTTTCTGTTTACTTTAACATCGATCTCATATTCTTCTAGCGCTTTCGATATTATCGCCTCCGAGTACAAATTGAACAACAGGAGAGATAAGATGGAGCCATGTCTGACTCCACGCCGTATTTTCAAAAGTTCTGTTTATGAGTCCTTGACTCGGACCGCTGCCCTTTGGTTCCAATACAAGGTCTTAATGAATCTTAGTCTGTCTTTGCCATCCAAACCAACGTAGATCAAGCGCTGCAACAGGATATCATGTTTGACGCGATCAAACGCTTTCTCGTAATTTTTACGTTATAATACCTGACCGGAACAGACAAAATTCAACTAAGAGTCCTGGATTAAGAACCCAGTTGAAAAATAGCAGTGTTCTGAGTGGTACAAAGACATCATCTTATTGACTTTCCGACTAAAAACGGTTGAACCGATAGAAGTACCCAAAACATTTGTCAAATAGATACAGAATTTCTTACAACCTGGTAACTGGCAAGTAAAAAATAGATCTGGCTCAAGAATAGGTCAACGTGAATGTAAATTAATGAATAGTGTAAATTGTCACCGATGGTATCACAGATTTAGAAGTTTCGAATTACTTTTTTCTACTATTGCTTGTGCTCCAAGATTCTTTAGCATGATTAATTTTCTCACCCAAAAAGCTATAACACACATTATGTAAGGATCATTGTATCGACTTCCTTTTGGCGATCCTAAGCAGGAGCATATGCTCATATTCAATAAATCCTGCAAAAATTTGCTGCACTTCAGATATTCTTAAAGAATAACAATAATATTTTTAAGATTTATGTAAAATTGAGGGTGCCTACAAGAATCATACTGAGTTCTCGAGAGAAGCATCAGCAGCTTCGATACAGCGGCTACCGCAGAGGAAAGCGCTTATTTTTCGAGAGTTTCAGCAAATGCTTCAACAGCTTATCTATATATATAAAAATGAAACGTTTTCCGTTGTCACGACATCACGCGTGAACGGCTGGACCGATTTCGATAATTCTTTTTTTGTTGTGTTTGCTATTGCCAGGAGAAGGTTCTTATGAAATGCTAAACCGATTTTGATGAATTTTATTTTTTTATACTAAACGACAGGACAACGTCTGTCGGGTCAGCTAGTACGAAATAAAAATCAAAATTGCCGACCGAGATCTCTCAACTATCGATATATGCGTATATAAACTTTGTAAATTCACACGATTTGTTAACATAGTTACATTTTCTCGGGTCTTAATCGCGTATTATTATTTATTTTCTTATCTCGACGTTTCAACCACGTTACAATGGTCTTGGTCGCGAGGGTCGCGTGGTTGAAACGTCGAGGTAAGAAAATAAATAATAATATGCGTATATCTATTAAAAACCTTTGTTTTTTTTAATAAAAACTTTGTAGTAAGGTTTTTTACTTAATTTTAATAAATTTCAAAAATTATCCGAATTATTCGGATAATAAAATTTTAATATCCGGATTATCCGGATAGCCAAAAGTGAACGGATAATGCAAGCCCTATTCATGATGCAATTAGGTAATTGGCCAATTCTTCTTCTTTTCGTATGATGTGATGTGGTGATGTGGCTCACATTGGTCATTTGGCTCTAGCTAGTCATACCTACTTAATAAAATTGTATGTGAATTTGCGACATAGGTAATTTCCTATTACTCATCTAAATACAAAGATAGTGGCATTAGGTAGATGGGCGATTTAAAAAAAGGTTTTTTTAAAGCGCCCAAGAGTACCTTTGTAGCACAACGACTATTCGCTACTGTAGTGGCTTATTATGATATTTTTTGCAAGTTTGACGTAAATAGGTACAAAGCATGTTCAAATAAGTATCTAATTTTAAAGTACTTAGCTATATTTATAGTGTGCGTCATACATTTTTTGCAGCAGCCTGAGAAAGTATATTGACCTGTGTGAGTGTGAATCTTCCATTGATTTAATTTGAACTTTGTTCGTTAAGTGCCTAGGAAATTAAATATTATATGTACAGGTCCCGGCAAATAAGTTGAAAAGTTTTGACGTGGAAGGGAAAGTTCGCGCAGTACATTTTACGTGCGACTTCTATGAAAAATCTAATCTGCCGGCCACTGTAACTAGCTGTGTTCCCCGGTACCATTCGCTTCGATACCCAGACCGGTACCCAAACCATCAGTTACGCACTCGCTTCTCGGACAGTTTTGAAGGGCGGATGACAGATTTTCTTTCATCTTTCGTTTGTACGTTCGTAGAATTAAAGTACCCCTCCAGAACACTTTTGTCACACCTTTCGGCACATATTAGGTAC
Source organism: Idaea biselata (assembly GCA_958496205.1). Taxonomy (NCBI): domain Eukaryota; kingdom Metazoa; phylum Arthropoda; class Insecta; order Lepidoptera; family Geometridae; genus Idaea; species Idaea biselata. The sequence continues at coordinate 20,843,197 of OY292396.1, forward strand.
ATAAGAGATAATGGTATTTGGCTGGCTACCCAAGAAGTGCTGACGTAGTAAGATCGGATATGCGTACAAATGGCCTCACTACGCGGAATGCCGAAGATCGTGCGAAGTGGAGACCTAAAAGTAGGAAAGCGGACCCCGGAGTCTCGAGAGGGATGCAACCGGAAACATCGCTCGGATGATGATGAGAGATAATGAACATTATCTCTCATCATGTGTAAAAAATGACACTGTAGAATCAAATTTAGTTTATTTACCCTGTTATTTATTTGCTGTTAAATTCTATCGACAGAAATTAATTAATGTTAAACTAAAAAAATAAATAAAGTGCCCATTATGCTGGCTGCATTTCCCCGCTGAATTGCCATACTTATTAGATAATAATATAATAATAATGTAATGTGAGTAACTAGGTATAGGCGTGGTAAAGATGCTCGTGAATATTAATGACTATGTACTGATTTTAGCTAAATATTTACCCAATTAACAACCTACTTACGTAATATATCTAGGCAAATTGAAATCATAGTACAAGGTTCAAGTGCCTTCAAGATAGGGTAATTACTATCTAGGTATCTACTACATAAATAGAAATGTTTTTTCTAATAAATAATATTTACATAAACCCATGTTAAGTAGGTATGATTAGGTATTTTGTGCCAAAACAATGATTTAGAAAATAGAAGTATACGATAATAAAACTGTTTTAATGACAAACTTTTTAAATTCACACGATTTGTAAACATAGTTACATTTTCCCGGGTCTTAATCGTGTATTATTATTTATTTTCGTCGAAGTGAGAAAATAAATTATAATACGCGATTAAGACCCGGGAAAATGTATCTATGTATTCACGACATTGATAAAGTAGACGGAAACTAAGTTTTGATAAAATACCTATATATTGATAGGTTCAAGAAACATATATTATGTTTTTGGTACCTACCTATTTTCTAATTAATTATTTAGTTCACCTAAGTAACATCTTTGATTAAATGTCTTGAGTACCTAATGAATGAAGAATGAACCCTTTTAATAAATACATTATGTCTTTTTAAGAAGTATACTAGTAAGTATATATTTTTAAGTAGTATCTATATTGCACATCTTGTCCTTGAACTAATAAAGGATCGTCAAACCATTAAGGAATAGATACCCAACGAGGGTATGTATTCTACAACAAACATGTCTCGAATATACCCCAGCTCAGATCTTTTTTTTTAAATGGTTTAGCATTCTTTGGGTATTTTGCAAGAAATCCCTCTTTAAAAGCTCTAGCGAAACTCTGCTAAATTTCCAGAAATTGTTGAATCGTTTTCGAGAAACATCGAACAATACTGAGGCGATGTTGAGACGATTTAGTTATAGAATACATGCTCTGCTCTTGAAACGGCTAAATGTTATGCACGTTACACACAATTTCTGCCTAATATCAATATTTAAGTAAATTAAATTTGATGGGCTCTTTTGCGTCGGGGACGATCCGGGGCGGGTTGTTCGACTAGCGTCTTTTTAGGTGTTGGCCCGAGCCAGCTTCTGGAGAGTCGCTAGTCGGATCTTTTTTGGTTGTTTAGGTTAGGGTTTTTTGGTTTTATGTGTTTTATTTTTATTTTGTATAATTTAATTATTTTGTTAGTTTTAATATTGTGTTTTTAATTTGTATTTTGAAGATGTTTGTAATTTGAATAAATATGAGTTAAATGATATAAATAAAGGACGATACATACAGCGCAATCTTGCCCCAAATAGTCACATAATAGCGTGCTAGTATTTATTATCCGCCCAAACTATGCAACTAGGATTGGACGGGGTACTAGACCACGGATATACAACTTTGTACTTTTTTTTGTAAATACCTACATACATATGATACTTAATAGAAAATACCCAGAACGAGAAACAAACATTTACGTAAGGTCAGCTTAAATACTTATACCTAGTATAAATTTATAACACATATGTATAACAGCATAAATACTTGTTCCCTTCGCGGGAATCGAACCCGCAACGTTCTGCGTTGCAATTGGGGTGAATCTGTGTTGCATTTGGGGTTTTGCCCGAATGCAACGCAGAACGTTGCGGCTTTGGCATAGAAAAATACTTTATAGACTTATTTATTAATAATCTCGTTTTAAAATCAGAAGTTAGTAATTACAAAAATCCCAACTAGGTATAGGTGTATTATACTGTAGGTGTATTTGTACAATAGGTACCTATATTATATTCTTTACGTCCGAGAAAAATTGCGAAAAATATAAATTTTCATAATGGACGGGCAATTAATTTTTGCAACTCTGCGTCGTATATGTTACAGTCAAAACTCATAACCAGTCAAAACCACTTTTGACTGCAAAAAATAGGCAAAAGTACTTTTGACTGATGCCCTTAGTTAAAAACATTTGTGACTGATTTTCGCAGTCAAAAGTGGTTTTAACTAAGGGCATCGATCAAAAGTACTATTAACTGCAAAAAACATTCAAAAGTGGTTATTCCTGCTTTAAAATTTAGATTGTCAGTCAAAACTCATAAGAAGTTGTTATGAGGTTATTAGTGGTTATGAGGTGGTTAGTGAAAATTACAGGAAAATCATCAAAATAGTGTTATGAAACTATTTTCAAGTTTAAAGTTTACGTGCTTTGAAATTCCATGATTCCAGGTCTAATGATAGTTTTTAAGACCTGTCCCTTCAGTGTAACCGGCATTATAAGGTCACAGATGACGCCAGTTACCTTTAGCCACTTAGCCCAAGCTGCCGAAATGCGGGACTTGATATCGCAATCGATGTCGCCGGACGCATGAAGCACAGATCCCAAGTACTTAAACTGGTCTGTCCACTCGACCATGTGACCGTCTACGCAGACAGGTGTGGGATCTGCGGTATTGCTAGCCAAGTGTTCGGTCTTTACTACGTTAAGTTGCAAACCGCCATTCTCAAGCGACTCTTTCCACTCATTCACACGTCTTCCAAGCCGTCATCATCATCCGAGCGTTGTTCCCGGTTGCATCTCTATCGAGAGCCCGGGGTCCGCTTTCCTACTTTTATGTCTCCACTTCGCACGATCTTCGGCATCCCGTGTAGTGAGGCCATTTTCACGCATATCCGATCTTACAACGTCAAGCCAGCACTTCTTGGGTCTCGAGTATGCGGTTAAAAAGGTTGGTTAAGATGCGCACACCACAAGAACCCATCGCTTACGCTTTTACAGGAGCGACTGCCGTCTGACCTCCCAACCCCGAAGGGAAAGTCTGGGCCAGAGCCACGTCCGTCAATCAGCAGGTGCACTAAGCTAGCAGGTGAGGTTGGCTTGGGCCCAACGATCTTAGTGGACCCCATACACACCCTAAGTTACCTACCTAATACGTTATAATCATATGTTATCATTATCCTTAAATAATAACTAAAGTTCTGTCAAATAAGTGATTGAACGATTTAAGTATTACCTATACCTACGTTTTGACTAACATTCTTAGTCAGAACAACTTTTAACTAAAACAATTTTGTCACAAACACTATTACCCAATATTTTGCAGTTAAAAGTACTTTTGACCGATGCCCTTAGTTAAAACCACTTTTGACTGTGAAAATCAGTCAAAAATGTTTTTAACTAAGGGCATCGGTCAAAAGTACTTTTGCCTAATTTTTGCAGTCAAAAGTGGTTTTGACTGGTTATGAGTTTTGACTGTAACATATATAAATTTTAAATCATAAATGTTTTATTGTTGTATTGTATTCATATCTACACTTCCCTACATTCCTTCTCATTTCCCAGAAAAAAAATTGTTATGATTTTTAAAAATATATTTTTAGAAGATCTAGAAAGAATACAGAATAGGTGCCTATAATTCTAAAATAACTTTTTAACTTAAAACTGTGTAGGTTTTTCTTTTGTTTTCGCGATGTTGGATTGAAATTAAACTCATCCTGAAAAATACACTTGTAAAGGTCTCGAAACGTTGAGCATTGAAACAAAGCTGAAAGTAATAAACATAACGAAAAATGAGTTTAATTTTAAGATTGTTTTATTATATGTAGGTATACTCGATTTTATTTTCTAATTGGTTTTTAATACCACGAGAATTAACAATAAGTGAGAAATTCAATAGGGAATTCAATTTCTTGATATTCAACATTTTGTGAATATAATATTTTAGCAATTCAACATTTTGTTCCTAATGTAATATTATGTAACCTGCATTATTATGATATTCTCATCAAATCCCATCTGAGTTGATATTGTGTTTATCCCGTTTCAATATAATCTTCGCATGTGAGTCGATAGCTGTATCCCCTCCAATTGATCGTAATAGGGATGTGGTTGAGTCTCTTCAGTCTAATCAAATACATCGAGGCGCATCTAGAAAGTTCTATAATACGTCTCATATTGCTGCTCTGTATTGTGGTGTTGACTGTGCTGGAAAGTTTATTGGCATAATCCCCACCAGGGAAAAATATAAAAAAACAAATTGGTTGTTTTTCCACCATCCTTGTTTGCCTGGTTGGTGGGGATTATGTCAATAAAAATTTGGTTATTGTCATGATTCCCACTATCTGTCCTACCAGTGGGGATTATTGGATATTCTGGAACTAACCCGTGTAGATGCCGTGTAGCTTCTTCACGGTTCGCCAGTCATCTTACGCTTTTTAATATTCTAGACGCGGTAAAAAATCACGTGATATACCATATCTGATAATTTAGTATTCCGGACCCAAAGGATATACAAAACAGGACCGATTACCAACCAGTAGTACTACCATACCCTAATAGCCGGGTTTACATTACAAAACTAGTAGTAGGATCATAATTTAGAATAATTGTCAACAAAAAAGTTTATTATCTACCTTTTTTTTTTTCTTGGAGAATCGCCTTAAGACCGTCAGGCCGCTCCCGGGGGAGAGCGGCCCGGTGTGTGGGGGTTCCCCTGGCCGAAGAGTGGCCAGGGTATACCCACTAAACTCCAAGGTGTCCGTCTCGCCGCCATTTGTCGGGGACAACGGGAACAGCGTTAGCAAAACAACCGTTGCCCCCAACAGCGGTCGGCCTCATCAGGCCCCTTCTCTCTACCTCCGTAGAGGAAAACCCTCACGAGGGGCGGCGTGTTTATTATCTACCTATTAGATAAAGTTGCTTCCAGTGAGACTGCGACACTGTTTTTGTGAAACTGACTCTTTAATGCATGACTAGTCGCTGAATTAATTACTTTTATTATTATTAATTTTCTAATTAATTTTCCTAGAAATTGTTATTAGGATAGTCAACCTAATTATATAAAAAAAAACAACAATTTTCCTGGTTTAAGGTAAATCTTCAATGAATTCTACTAGACTAGCAAAATAGACGGCTTGATGAATGGCAGGGCGTTAATTACGACCTCTGCGCTAGGCTAGGACGATGCGCGGGCGCACGCAACGTTGCGCCACCTTTCCCTCGTGTCTCGACTGTCTTGAGGTCCTATTGCGTTACACATAATCGGTGAATATTGTATACTTGTAGTACTTTTCGTTGATTTTTGTTCATTTTTCGAAAAATACGTCACTCGTTGGAATCGCGTCACACGGATGTGATGATCAATCGTCAACATCATAAAGCTAAACGTCGACCGCCAACTAAACTTACTTAGTTTAGCTTAGCTAGACAATTTTTTATTAGTTTGCGGCGGACGAACATATAGGAATGATAGTAGGTTTTTTTTACACACGATAGATTAGCGATTGACCACTATCTCACCTAATGGTAAGTGATGATATGGTCTAAGATGTAACACGCTCATCTAGAAGAAGGAAGACGGCAGTAGTACAAGATCCGACCCGTCTTCCTTGATCGCTGTAACGTATCGGAACGTGGATGAGAGAGACCGCTTGGCGCTACGACTTAGACTGGTGGAATAACATGTCCATCGTAGTATTTAGTCGGCGGTGGACGTTCTGCTTTAGCCTATAAGTTATCTACATTAGTCGAAAATGTAGTTACTTACCTGTGTAATTTGGTTGACTTCAAACAAATCCGGCGGTTTTTTTAATAATTGATGAGCGTTATAAAAAACAGTGAGCGTATGATATCTTTATGTATAGGTAACTAAATTTCGTTCTAAGTCGTAGACCGAAATTTTGTTTCGCATGTGCTAGAAGGCAGTGCGATGCGATGCCGAAGTTAACGCAAGCATAATTATTTGGTTACCCTTTGGATACAGCTATTTTCAATTTTACGGTATTATGTTAGCGATTATTTGCGATTTCAACTTCAGAAGTCAATGTTTAAACTTCAACGAATTATTAGATACATAATATCTCAACGACTTTAATCTCATCTTACCTCTGTGTATTGATTGACGTCAAACAGATTGTTTTTCCAAAATGAAAAATAACGAAAAATAATAGGTACGTACTTATATATTTGACTAGCTGTTGCTCGAAACCCATCGGGTTTCGGCTAGTTCCGATTCCATCCGGTTGCATAGTGAATTAAATTAAATTGTCATATTGTTATTCAATATCGCTATGAGTTATTCAGCTATCTAAATACATCAGATAGCTGAAATAGCTCTAATAGAGAGGTAGATGCCTTCGACCTGGTGGTCAAATATTGCGAGAGTCCTCAAGCAAGCCAAATTGGCAATAACGACAATCCGAGACAGATCAACTTGCAGCTGTTAAGTGAGGAGACCCGTCCCTAAACAACGGCAGAATAAAGGGAAGGAAAAAGAAGAAGATTCAGCTATCTAAATACTTAATCGAAATCGGTCCAGCTGTTCTGAAATTTAAATTATAATATACCTACCTACAACATACTCAACTTAATTTTGTGTATATCTGTATATCGCCTACTTTCAGACGATATGGACCGTATATCTAAACTTTTGGTCTCTTTCTTCCAACACGTTACCTCGTAACGTGTGGAGGTAACGCGCGCTGCTCATCTATAAATAGATACCTACTAATATTATATAGAGGTAAAGTTTGGGTATATGGAAGGACGTTCGTATGACGGAAACGTATGGTGATTTTCGTAAATTATAAATACAAAAATAATCGAAGAAAGAACAATACAATATTTAAACTAATTAAGTAAGAGCAGTAAAAATCATCAAAATTGTAACCATAACTTTAATAATTTAGGAGATTTTTAATGAGAAGGTGGTTTCGGGTTGTCTATCTATTTCTACCTAGTTCTTTATAAGCCGATTCTATCGATAAAAGTCAAAAAAATTGTAATATACCTACTGCATTGTGGGATGCTATTCTGCCCATCATTCCGAAGGTTATCATTAGATTTTCACCAAGATTTTATGGAAGTCCAATCCGGCACTTTTACCTCTCACCATAAAAAAATAATTATCGAAATCGGACTTCATATACGGAGTACGGCGGGAACATATTCACATACATACCTACATACAAACAATATACGGGTCGAATGGAGAACTTCCTCTTTTTTTGAAGTCGGTTAAAAACAGCCATTATAAAGAATTTTCGTACGTTCAGACAGATCTGGACATATGGAGACACATACGGTATTTTAAGAATTTCCGGCTATCCGGTTTCGTTTTTCAAATGACCGGATATCCGGATATCATGTGTTGATTCCACACAACACACTTCTCCAATACAACAATAAAACTAAGTAAAATTTCCGAAAATCCGGTTTTTTTATTGCCGGATATCCGGCTTTTTTTAATTTGCCGGATATCCGGACATCACTTGTTGATTCAACATAACACACTTCTTCAATAAAACATTCAAACTAATTAAGTAAAAGCAGAAAAAACACAATTGCCGGATAACCTGACCGGATATCCGGACAAAAGTAGCCTATATGTTAATCCGGATCTATAGCTATCTGCATACCAAATTTGGTTAAAATCGGATTAGCCGTTTCTGAGATTAGCGGGAACAAACAAACAAACAGACAAACAAACAGACAAAGTCTCTAAAAACATTAGAATCATGTTTAGCTACCGATTTTGAGACGACCTGCATTTTTTTTTCGGGATATAATTCAATTATAGATTTTTTTATCGCTACAGATTTATAATATGTATAGATTGTGTAAGTATACCTACACAAGTAAAAAACCTCTAATTGGAAGAAGTGACAGACAGAGCGGTGCGGAACCCTAAAATAGTCAATTTTTTAACAAATTACGATTGAACATTACATACTAGGCGTTATGTAGTAAGTTGTGACTAGTTGTAACAACTTTTTCTAAATTGCAATCCGTGTTATTTTATAGAAACTACGAAACTCTACACAGCGCGTGGCCCGACAAGGCACGCACTTGCTTAATTTTTATTCTTTAATTTAAGGGCCCTATACCTGCTAAACTCAAAATCCATGTCGGGCTCATCGAAAATTGTTGATTATTTCATGACGGAATGTCGTAGAACTTTTTTTTGTGTAGAGATTGTAGGCGACATTGTTTCCGATATTTTAGTGCAGTTTCCATACAAATATGTCGAAACGTATTGAAGCCTATCGACATTTTAGCCAAATCAGACATGTTTTGTCTAAAATTTGGATAGGCTTTGCACCAATAGGAGGTTCTTGTCTTAAAACTACACCAAAATGTAGGAAACAATGTCACCTACAATCTGTACACAAAAAAAAGTTCTACGACATTCCGTCATGAAATAATCAACAATTTTCGATGAGCCCGACAGGGATTTTCAGTTTCAAGGTCGTTGGCGTTGTAATTCCTCTTAAAAATACATACCTTAATACGCACGTTCATGCCTCAACCGCAAATAAATACAAAAGTAAGAATCGCTAATGAGCGTTATTTTGAAAAGGTCAGTTACTGCGTGAGATTGTTATTCCCAAGTGAGGTGTTTGCCCTCACTCTAATCAAATAAAAAATAGACGAACAGGCAGACTGACAAGCAAGCGATATAAAGGTTTCTTTTTAGAGTTCCGTACATAAAGGGTAAAAACGGGACCGACCGCTATAGCTACCAGTCTGCCCGTCTGAGCTGTACCACATGAACCGTTATAGCTAGACAGTTGAAATTTTCACAGATGACGTATTTCAGTAACCGCTAACAAATACCAAAAACAAAATAAAACAAATTATATTTAAAGGGGGCTTCCATAGAATAAACATGATTTTTTATTTGAACATAACGATATCGCGATTTGTTTTTTCCACTGGATGGCGTAAACTAAGACCATTTACGGAACCCTTCGTGAGCGAGTTCCACTCGAACTTGACAGTTTATTTAATTTATTTTTGAGGTAGATATACGAAACCTTAAAAATAGATATACATATACGAGTATAAGGTTTTTAAATACATGTAAATATTGTTGCTCCAGATCGGGGTAGGTTACTATGTTTTTTTCGAACGAACGACTGATTATTTCCTACTACGGTTTCCAATCCAACCACATTTTTGAAGAAAAATAAAAAGGCTTCATTTTTCAAACAAGAATCAAACGACAAACGAAACGGAAACAGAAGACGGTCGAAACGGATATAAATAAAAACAATCGATATGAAATCGACAGACTATCGAAACTAGAAATAATAGATGACTGAAATAGGAACAAAAGGCAATTGACGAATAAACAGATAATCGAAATAGAAACAAGAGACAATCGAAACGAAGACAAATGGAAACAAAAGGCGATCGAAATTGATACAACAAAAATCGAACCATAAACTGACACCAATGAGCCCGCCCATTGTACAACTTTAGTTTTAAGTTTTTCTTTGTATTATTTCTTGTAATTTGTGTTTTTTTTTATAGGTACATGCCGGTTGAAACGTTATCTGTTGAATATGGTACAAAGATAGATAGATTAACGCTTTATTGGTTCAATTATTATTCTTAAGGGGACAGTCTACCAACTCTTTTCTCCAAACAAACTTTACAAACGTAATCGACTGTTTCTTCCCTGGATAAAGATGTTAGTAAAAATATGTTTATGCCATAACTGCTATATCAGACATGGCCAACGTTTAGATTTTAATCATTTTCTAATTTTCTGATATATATTTCTATTCTAATTAGAAAATAAATTAAAATAAAAAAAACGTAGGGGCATGGTCATGGCATATAGGTATAGGTTCTATGGCATAAACATATTTGCCATAATGTCCAGGGAGGAAACAGTCGACAACGTTCGTATGGAGAAAGAGTATCTTAATCTTAACTCGATCGATTTTTTATTCTCTTTTTAACGGTCAATGAATAGTAAGTAAGTATGTAGTGCATACCTATTTACTGAGTTACAACCAAGTTGAAGCAATTGGCATTTATTGAGTTAATGCTACCATTACAATTTTGTGAACATCTCATCTCATGAGTTATCTACCGGGAAATGCTTGACATCTACAACGCATTAGATTGAGGTCGGATAATATTTGAATAGCCCAACCTTCCTTTAAGTGTTTAAAGTCTTGAGGTCACGGGAAAGTGCAACGTTAATAACGTTTGTTGTACTTATTAAGTACGTTTTTTAGCATTTCCGGTGGAAACAGGGCTTAAAAGCTCGGTGAAGCATCTATCTAAATAGCATAGGAAATTTCAGGAAAGTTGAGTAATAATGAATGTTGATAGATAAGCGTGAAACGTAGGTTGTCTATATACGTATCTATATCTATGTTCCATTCTCCCCTAAAAAAAGAACGACAAATGTATTCATTTCTCAATTGTCGTTTTCATAGTCATACGACTCTTTTATGAAAGAGGTCTGTTTTTTTTTGTTTGTTTGTATGTTTTTAAATTTAATACTCTCTATCTTATGTTATCCGACCAAAATGCAGTTTTTTCTTGAATAACTTCACTTACTAGAAACAGTGCTAGGTGTAGCAACACGCTTAAAATAGCAGGTAAATTATTATGTTCCTACAGTTTTTAACACGATGAAGAACTTAAATCTATTTATCTACCTACTATCTACCCGTGTATAGAGTTATATAAGAAGAGAAAGACTGCTAGCATAATAGATATGTAGGTACCTACTACGTTAGGAGATATAGGTCACAGAATAGAGTTTTAGATCCGCTACAATGTCTTTGCACAGTGCTTCGTAAACTTGGTATATGTAGGTAAATATCGTAAACTTCCCACGTACGTAAACTATCTGCGCAGTTAGGTACATCTTGAACCATTTTCCTCTTATTAAAAAAAATGGCTAAAGTATATATTTATTGTATTACAAACGATTTTTTTGCCTAAATTAAAACCAGTTTTTCCCATATTTTAATTGTATCCAGTTCTCAATATTGCATGTTATCAGATAGAAAACTTTTGTTGACGTAAGTTCAGATCATGAGGTTTTTGTGGCAGTGCGTGCGTAGCGGTAAACAACCGCAAAGGTGTGCCAAGATATTATTAGGTAGATAATATGCAAATGACAAAATTGAACAAAAAACCCAAAAGGTTTGACGAACGTAATCGTCTATGATGCTATGCTATGTTATTATATGGGGTTAAGATTTATGAAAAAACTAGCTGACCCGGCAAACGTTGTTTTGCCTTATAAATTATAGATAATTAAATTTTTCCTGAATTTTCTTTGCTATAAACCTCACGGAGCCCGAGACCTTTCCAACGAATGCAAAACCGTGGAAATCGGTTCGTGCGTTCTGGAGTTATAGCGTCAGGAAGGAAAACCCGACTTATTTTTATATAGTAGAATAGATAAAACAATCAAAGTTAAAATAAGTATACATAGGTATAGTCTACATCTACACTAATATTATTTGGAGGCTACTTTTGATTCCGATATTCCCACGGGATAGGGACTTACGCGAGTGAAACCGCGGGACTCTGCTAGTAGATAATAACTTTAAACTACCTGTGCCACTCGGTTTCACCTGTGTGGGTAGGTAAATCACGATCAAGTTAAGCAGCATTAAGCTTGCAGCGCCCCAGCCGTGGGATCACCGCGAAACTCCCGATCCCGGTGGTATTATCGGGATTAACGTAGTTTAGGTATTTCAGATCTCCAGCTATCTACATACCAAGTTTCATCGCAATCGGTTCAGTAGTTTTTGCGTGAAGGAGTAACAAAAAAACATTAATTATGTCGTTATTTCTAAGTCCATTAAATGATCACAATAATTCGATTACTCTGTACTTCGCCAGACGTCTTCTGACAAAGTCAACAACTTATATTTTCCAAGTAGCCATTATACTGCGCACTGCGCAAATCCCCTTATAAACTGCATAATGCCGAGATGAATCGCCTGACTTCCGTAATGGTTCCCTTTCACGATGATTGCTGTTATCATAGCATAGACCACTGCAGCTCATTCGTAACTACCATTTGATTGCTTAAGAGGATAGTCTCCATTCTCTTTCTCCATACAAACGTAGTTTACATTTTCCTCCCTGGATAAAGACATTAGAGCAAATATGTTTATGCCATAAAGCGCAATACACACTGAGCCCGCCGGACCGCCGCGCCGGCGCGGCGGGCTCAGTGGCAGCGGGCTCGGCGGGCGGGCTCGGCGGGCGGGCCCGGCGGGCTCAGTGTATATTGCGCTTAAAACTTACATCTGTCACGCATGACTATGCATCTACCTACCTTTTTATTTTTATCATTTTATCATTTTTATGTTTTTTATTATTATTTTAATTAGAAAAAAAAAAAGGTATATGCATTGCCATGACAGATATAGGTTTTATGGCATAAACATATTTGCTT